>JAMKCH010016542.1:0-24031 GCA_023653785.1 Ophioderma brevispina
ACTCTAAACCCCAACTTTAAAACATTGACCTGACTCAATGCACTTTTGAATACTCATCCTGAACTGGAGGTAATTATCACATGGTTAATTAGTACCGTAGGGGGTTGTCCCTTCCTACAATATATACCCAGTTTGGCCATTTTAGCTCATCTAGAAAAAAGGTATGGCCAAATGTTCCAGGGTTAACATTTTTATCATGGAGGGATGAACGAATCGACAGATGGATACACAAGGACGCTGCTATTTTATAGCCCTGTTCTGAACTCATCCGGCAGGATCCAACAATTACCAGCTGTCGCTATTTCTGGCTCAATGTCCACAGAAAGTATCTATGGATCATGTATGCATATTGCTTCTAATATGATGCATGCACACTTATGTGCATGCTCACCACCAAATTGAAAATTGGGGTGCTCTTAAAGGGGCATTTCATGATCCATAACCTCATCCCCTCAACGAATTACCTTTAAAAAGATGAGATTTTTATATCATCAGAACCGTTAGCCTTAGTATTCCATGTGTACCTAGACTTATGACATTATGTGCAAATTCAGTCATATATGAGACTGTAAGAAATTCTCAATTTTGTATTTCTTGTCCGTAAACGGACATAAATTACAGCACAGTAGCCTATGGGGACCATGGGAAACAAGCAATTGCTCACAACACAAAATTTAACCGCAAGATTGGAATCAAAAAATTTTGTGAACATGAATAAAACTAGTTTGCAATGCAAACCTAAATATACGAGCAAATCAGACGCATTCTTTAATCGGAATGACATTTTCGTTATGGACCGTTCTATTTTAGGTTTGCAGAAGAGTGTACTTAAAAACGTGTAGCAGCAGATTTACTGAATTCACGATACAACTCGGATAAAATTACTCACCCAAGTTGTTGCTAATGTCCTTATAATACAAATCATCAATCAACAGTGATTTGCAAAAAAAGGCTTAGAAATAAACAAAATATACATCTACAATTTGCTTTCACATGTTGAGTAATGGTGCTATTTATAGTATTGTCGCTGTCGTCACTGTTGTGGAACTATACAATTATATATGGAAGGATTTCCCCTGAATTTTGTATGTCAGAATTACTAATTATGAATTTTATGCATCTATTATGATAAAAGACCTTCTCAGGTAAGTGTGTGCCTTGTTTTACGAGCGAGGATAATTAGTTCCGTATATTTGCGAAACCTTTTTTCTTCAGAGCCTATTCATTTACACTGCTACAGGTTATTGTATACGGAAGTGCTTCTACCGTGATGCGAGTACGCCCAAATAAAAACGTTCATCACGGTAGAAGTTCCTTTTACTAAATAAAAACAGAGGGTGCTGGAATCAAAATGCACCTTTAAAGAATTTAGTATTCTGCCATCATCTAGTGAGGCATACCCCACTGTCCTGGTTTTTTTTTTTAATTTGGACCTATACTGGCACAGTGGGGCCACATTCAAGTAAATAGTGAGTTGTCGCCGGTCGTGGCACAAGAGCGGTCGAATATGGGTCGAATTACCACTCTTTTTTAAAGGGATTAGCAGCGCAGCGATTTGCTAATCCGAAACATCTTTGGCTCTCGGGCTGCCTGCACTGACCCATACGGTCGCGTGCAATTATCCTAACAAATGCACTAGGCTAGTCCTTAATATCCTTATCAGACATAACCTGCAAGTGGTTGGCTTGAAATCCGTGTATTTAATAAAGACAAGGCAGTACTTTGAATTTAGTATTCTGCCACCACTTAAAATTCGGCACCTTTAACATGCGGTTTATTCCGTTAACGTTGCCGAATTCGTCATGTTCGTAGCCTGTGGCAGAATAAAATTCTTCCCAGAATTTTTATCTGATTCTGTAATTTATTTCTGACATGCGTATCAAATAGGACTTGCTTGGATCAAAAAAGGGTTTCCCTGTGAATATAACAGATTTTTCCGCAGATATTGTGCACCATGATTCAATCAGTTTGGACTCGGACGACGAGCTGTCTTCACGAGCTCTTGTCTTCACGTATGAGTGTGTAATGACTGCTGATGGGCATTCATGCATGATTGAAAGGACAAGATCATGTACAAAAATAATAGCCCAACCTGGCTGCAGACCGGGCCGCCGCAAAACTTACTTACAAGCTCGTGCTGTTTTTTTCTTAGAAAACACGCACTCGGAGTTCTTCACGGTCTATTAATTCCCTGCTAAACGCAACGGAGGTAGCCTATATTCTAATCCTAGACTAGATTATTTACAAAAGTGCAAGGCCTATTGCAACTGTTCTCCTTTCGGGGAAATTCAACGGAAGAGCGCCCTCGATTTCCCTTCGAACTTTCACGTGGACATGTGTTTAACTTCGTACTGGGTGATGGAAAAGAGGTGTGAAAGAACTTTTAAAAGTTTTTATAGAAAAAAATAAATAGTTAATTTTTGCAAAATCTGAGCAAAAAATAAAAAATTTCATGTTTTTTTGTTATTTTGTTTATTTGTTTTATTGTTTTTGAAAGAATCGTAGTACAAAATACTTTGGAATCTTGCATTTTGTTATCGAAAGTCCCGTGTGATATGCGTGATTAGAAATTGTCGGAGGCTTTCGTCAATCCCATCATCAGACCAGACGGACGTCAGTCGAAGCACTGAACACCCAGGGTATCGAAGTAGAAGTTAATTTTTTATGTGAAAAAGGCTCCTTTTGGTCTTGCTTTAATCAGTCGATCGTGTGTGAAGTTTTGCAACGGATTTTCCAGCAGGGAGATTCGCACAGCCTGGCTGGACGGGGTTACGGATTTCGCAGTCTGAATGCTACTCAGCCAGTATGACTGTTGTGGGAAAAAGGTGTGTCGTCTGCTTCAGTCGGGTCTTCGTGCTCAGTGCTTTTCCGAATTTAATCATCAACCCGTGGATGCGGCGATTATGAAATAAACAATGGGTGTCATTGACAAGGATTTATTGCCAGTTTTTGTGATCGTTTTATTAGTTCCAGTCACACTCGCCCAAAGTAAGTAGTTGTTCAAGTGTTTTAATATGGAAAATGCAGTCAGTTCAGTTACTTACAATATAAGTCCCCCCACCTGTCCTCCTACCCGATGCATTCAGTTACAACCCTGGCACCAGGTCCTCCTCCCAACACCCCACCTTCCCTCACCAACATCACCTGTCCTCCTCCAAACACCCAAAACCGAGGCTGTCCTCTTTCCATAGTTCTGCTAAGCATAAACTCCACATTATATCTTTAAGATGTTGTCATAAAAAGAATGTTAATGAAACATGTTACAAGACATAATGTGGAGTTATTATGCTAGAGAACTATCCTCTCCCCAAACAGTAACACCCCACCTCAGCCTCAGCAATTTTGGGCGTTTTAACATTTTATTGCCCTGGTTTATGACAATGTACACAGTTTGTTCAGAATTCAGAACCAGGGGCATGTTGCCTTTTAGGCGGGGGAAAATTTGCCCATGCCTTGACCCACCGTCCCCTCCTCCCAACACCCCACCTCACCCTAGCCCACCAGGCCTCCCTCCCAACATCTCACCTGACCCTGAACCAAAATACCACCTGCCCTTCCCTAACATCCCACCTGCCCCTGCACCAACATCCCACCTGCCCTTGCACAAACAATCCACCTTCCACCCAAAATCCCACTCCCCCAACAATCCCACCTTCCCCCCGCAACTTCTCGCATTCCCCATCCCCCAACCTCCCATCTTCCCTACCACAGCATTCCTACCTCACGCATTCCCCAAATTCCTTCTTATAACCCACATGACCTAGTTCTGTTGAGGCATAATTCTGGCCACAATCATATTAACCATTGACATTATTGTGTATCAATGTTGATGTACGATAATTGTCCAAATGCTAAAAGATGAATGTAGTTAGACGAAAAGGTTATGCTCAGCAGAACGCATCTGACCCCCTTCCCCAAAACACCCCACCTGTCCCTCCTCCCCAACATCTCACCTGTCCCCTCCCAGGAGCGTAGCCTTAGCCAGCCAGGTGGTTACGAGGGGGCAATTTCCCGGTTAGGTGCAACAAATGTCCCCAATCACAAGCAAAAATTTCTTGGTCGCAAGGCAAAAGGATCTGAAAAGGGGCTGATGTAAACATGATATCTGGGGTTTTTTTTTTTTTTTCCCGATTCCCATCAAGATTTGTTTCAGAGGGAGCACCACTCTGCCCCCTCTTATTCCCCCACCTGGCTTAACCACTGCTCCTCCCAACACCACCACAGGTCCTTTCCATAACACCCCACCTGTCCTCCTCCAACTCCCGACAGGTCTCCTCCTCAACACCCCACCTGTCTCCCTCCTCAACACCCCACCTGTCTCCCTCCAAACACCCCACATGGATCTTCTCCAGGTCTCAACACCCCACATGGTCCCTCTTCAACACCCACACATGCCTCCTCTCCAACACCCTACCTGGCACTCATCCCCCATCACAACACCCCACCTGCCTCCTTCCCCAAAACTTCACAGGTCCTTCCTCCCCAACACCCCACCTGGTCCTTCCTCCAATAGCACAGCCTGTCTCCCTCCTCAACAACCCAACTATGGCTCCCTCTCGAAGGCTCCCTCTCCAACACCCACATGTCTCTATTGCAACACCCTCACAAAACAAACCACCTGCCCCTTTCCATACCCACCTGTCCCCTAGCTCTCAACCATAACACCTGGCCCTCCAAATCATACCACAGGCCCTCCCCAAACATCCCACATGGCCCCTCTCCAAAACCTCACAACTTACCCCTCCATCAAATCCAACTGCCTCCCCCGCTGTTCAACCTCACTCCCCCAACACTACTCCCAAAAATCCCACCTTCCCCTCTTCCAACATCCCACCTTCCCCCAAACATTCCCCCTCCCAATATCCACCTTACCCCAACAACCACCTTGACCTTCCACCTCAAAACAACCCGTCCATTCCCATAAACTCACTTTCTGATCACCAACACCCGGCCACCTTCCCCTTCCCAACAGTGAACACCCATTCACTCTTCCAGCACATCACTCCATCCCAAAAACCCTACCTGAACTTCCCCATTCCCAACACCAGATTCCTATTCCCAACACCTTACCTCCTCATTCCCATTATCCCAACAACATACCTCATCTTCCCATTTACAACAACCTACCTCCCCATGTCCCAACAGACTTTATCCATCTTTTCAAACCCCAACCTCCGTTTTTGCAGGCCACCGTCAATTGGAAATTCGCGCGGCTCAGGCGTTACACTCAGCTGTATGAATGTTTTTATTTTTTAGCACATTGTTGCTAACCTATTTTGCCAAAGCCTGATGTCCTCTTGCCAGTTTTATAGCTTTTTGCATATTTTTCAAAAAAATTAAAAACGACCCTTTTTTTAATATTTTTCTCCATTTTTAATGATTTTAGGGATGGAATCTAGGAATGATCTGAGTCGAATTGGCATCTTATGATGATTTGCACAGTTATCTTTAGGTGAATCCTTGCTTAGGCTGCACAAGTTTTCTGCCATTCAATGATAAATGACTGAGCACTGTACATGTACTTCCCTTTGCACAAAATGTTCAACAAACTGCATGCTAAGTACCAACTGGTACAAACTCTTCCATAACTCCTGTGTACTTATGCCAGGACCTTCTGTGGTAATTGCCCCTAGGTCAGCTCTTGTGATGGGGGCGCTTTGGTCCTTGATATCCTAAAGCTCAAGAATGCCAGAAGTACATTTTATGCCAACCATGATGATGACATTGGTGGTTTCATCAGATAAGGAGAAAACCAGGGAACGGGAGAAACTGCATGGGATACAAGACTTGGCAGAATGGTTAGAACCAGTTTGATCAATCATTTGAAAGTTTTGTGAAGTAGTATCAATATGTTCAGAGAAGCATTGAAAATTTTCCAGTTACTATGTTGAGTTCAATTTTGGATTTATTGAGACACAATTAACTATTACCCAAAGCAAAAGCCATGTTTATTATTTAAGGTTTGACTCCGTGTGATTGTTTACGCGCAAGCTGCTTTAAACCTTCAGCATTCTGTTAGAGACAGTCATGGACAATGGAAGAATTTAGTTTTGAGCTGCGAAGGTATCCTGCGCAGATACGAGGATAACTGGGGTTTGTTGCGGTTATTAAGAATCGCGCATTCTCTACGCCTGCGTTCCTGCTTCTGCGGCATTGCCGGAATGGCACGGATTTTTCTTGGCGCCCAATAAGACGCCCAATTTGACAAAAAGTGTCACATTTCAGTGGTTTTCGGGGGTTGTTTTGTTTTTGTACTGGAAAAAGGAAGTCGGTTGACAATCATTTATTTCAAATATTGAAGACCGAAATTCGCGGACGATCAAACATATTTAGAAATACCAAAAGTATCGAGAAGTTTTTATGTTGTAGGCGATCCAACATCAAATTGGACTTTCCCATAGATGCGTGGACTCCGGGGCGTCCCAGGACCTTTTAAGGGTGGGGGGTTGAGTATGTGTGCCGAAACAAAAATCATGGCCGGATTTCAAGAATTATCAAAATTTCCGGCTCGCTGCCTGCTCGCCAGGTAGCACCCCAAATCTTTTCACTGGTTCGAAAAAAAAGTTTTCTGAAGGGGGGGGGGGGCGGGGGGTGGGGTTCCAACAAAACCGGTAAACCAGTACTTCCCAGCTATGAAAAAACAACAAAGCAAACAACAAAAATGATAGTACGCGCATCAATCAAGTCACGCCGACCCTTATACCTTTTCGCCAACAAGCCGGCATTGTGCCGACAGAATTTTGTAAATGGGGGGGTGGGACACCCCCCCACACCCCCCCTCTGGGGACGCCCTGTGAGTGGTTTTAAAAAGTGACAGCATACCTTTTTTGTTTGGCAATAGCTCAAAACCAAAGTCGGTGACCCCCATTTTTCTTCAAGATTCTTAATCAGCACTGTTGTAAATTTACCAATATGTGAATTCTGGAAAATTTTATCGAGTAGATCACTAACACGTCAAACCCCTAAAAGTAATGATATTGAGAATAAATACAGTGATTGGTTTTAATTAATTGGTATGACAAACTTCTAATCAGTTGTAATGATATCTCAAATTAACAATATTTTGGACTTTAAAAAAATGGGTGACTCCTGACGGCTCCTTGATCCAGTTAATACTAATAAATCATCCTTGCATAAGTTCATAAGTTGTTAGCTTATGATTTTTATTTTTTTACAGTAGAAGTAAAAATTGTGACTGTTAGGTGGTATTTTGTTTTTAAAGAAATTGGATACATTATGTACGTGTTCATTTCACCCTGCCTTGGTTTTGGGTCCTCGCATTGACAGGTGGGGTATGGGGCCGGAGTGGTATTCTGTTGGCAAAATGTAATAAAAAAAATAAGTGTTCTGTCCTACCTAATGGGTTTAAGATGTTTGCTCATTATTATTCCATGCCTTCCATGTGGACGCCGGAGGGTGGAAGGAGAAAAAGTGGAAATGTTGGGTCGGTCTCTCAAACAGGGGGGGGCCCTTCATGACCCAAGCCCACAACTGGGAGATACCACGCTATGCCTGGGTGTCGCGTCCAGCCAGCCACCAGCAATTTTGTGCATGTATGTTGGTTTGATTGCTGCAAATCCTACACTGTAAAAAACACATAAGTTTTTTTAAACAACTAGTGTTGTTCAAGTTCCATGCTTAAACTCATTGTTTAAATATTACTTTAGCACTGTATTCAAAGGTGGATAGGATGCGTGAACATGGACTTCACAATGCACCCCAAACCCACTCAGTATTTTCACGGACAAAAAAAAGCCCTTAAACAAGTTATTTTTGGCTGTTTTGCTAACTCTAAACAAGTACTTTATGGTCAGTTTGTGATACCTAAACAAACAAGCAATACATGTGTCTTTAAAAGCAGTAATAGCACATTCTTTTGAAGATGCGCCTCATATTTCAAAATTTTGAAAATTTTGTACACGTGTGCATTGGTTATTTAACGGGCTAGTAAAACTATTACCTGTGAATGGTAGCTCGAAAATGTCTATGTGTCACCAAAGAAGGAATTTGGTGTTATTAGAAGTAATTAATAGTGGGATCCCGATAATAATCAGGGCTGCGGGTGGAGGAAACGGCCTTCCAATGTGAAATATAGCCGGGAAATAGCGCCAGTGTACACTATTACGCTCATTCATTAGTTGTTTATTGGTTCGGCAAGTCAAGTTAGAGGGATTTTCTTGAGGGTGGCCACTATTTCATCATGGACGGGACATAAACGTAGCATTCAGCTCTTGCCGTTAAAGTCCCAATCTGGGATACCCAATTTTAATTACACAAATCACTTATTTTATGATACATTACATTTTTTAGCATGCTCGTTTGCAGGTTATAGTTTCGGTAGGACAATTACCAACATAAACTCTGCAAAAATATCAAATTTTTGAAAATTGGGGGCGCTCTTCAAAAATGTGATAATATTGCTTACTAGCCAAGAAACCACAAAAATTCAAATGTGTTTTAATTAGTAAATCATGAGAACACACAAAGATCAACTTGCTAACATTTAATTTTTGCTGGAGAAACAGGCAGTGTTCGTCCTTCTATATAAGTTATAATAATAACACAGTATGGTTTCAATGGGTCACAAAACTCGTAAAGAGAGTACCAGTTCCAAATTCATAACCTAATGTGCTTGCCATGTTAGTTGACATAATAATGGTAGTGCTCACATTATACCGGCCACCCTTAGTGGCACAATCCATGTAAAAAGGAGTAAATTGGATGATATAACTTAGACCTAAAAGAAAATTAGATTTTTAGGGGGAAAAAGGGGTGAAACCTTGACGGGAGTTGGGGAAAACAACAAGACAAAATTTAAAATTGTTTTGTTGTTTACCTACTTAAAAACCTCTCCTTCCCCACCAAACGTGTTGGGATACAACCATAGCCGGGACACATGACTTTTAAAGTAGCACACTTATTTTGAAGACAAACATTGATTGGGGGAGTGGGGAGTTCATCTAATGAGGCAGAGATATTTTACAATTATTATTTTGTTGGGGGAGGGTGGTAGGCAAGTGTGGTGTAGCTCATGTTTATAGTGTTCGCAAACACTTTCAATATGAATTTATACACTTTTTTTATTTATTATTTTTTTTTCCGCGCCCAGTACTTGTGTCTGATTCTACATGTGACATCCATTATTTACCTCAGGCTAGAGAAATGATGGGCAGGCCTTGGCCCACTCTAATTTGGGGTTGTTTGTTTTTTTGTAAACTTTTATTTATTTATTTATTTATATTTATTTATTTATTTGACATTCACAATACAAAGGGTATAATAATTTACAAAAAGGATATAGACAGTAGGACAAAAAGTTACTAAATACTACAATTATACAAACAAGCATAATAAACTGTAAATAAATTAATATATATTAAATTACAATTATCTGCTAAAACAAGTGTTTAAAGCTCTAGGCTTAAAAACAACTTTAGATCTTTCGTCAAAAGCATCTTTAACAAATCTGGCTACACAGAAAGTATGTCATATCAGTAGCACACATAATATAATTTAAAAAAACCTTGATTTTTATCAAACAAATCAAGATGAGCAATACACTAAGTGAGAAAAATTTATCCGATGACTTGTAATAATGGCAAACCATAATGAAGTGGAAATCATCTTCAATGGAACCACAGTCACAAAATTTACAGATCGTTTTTCAACAGGTAATTTTGGTGAAAATCAACGTCCTCTTTCAATCATGAGAGGTGCGCACTTATTCTTAACTTTAAAAGAGCAGATCTTAGAGGTTTGCTAAGTAATCAGCATAATTTCAAAAGTAAATTCCTTCTTAAAAGGGCATAAGTTCTCAAATTTACCTTGAGGCAATCTAAAATATCAACAAAACCGCTATTATAAATATTCCTAAGACCACTAGTGACGATGTTAGAAATGTGGTTGTGGTTGCCAGATTAGGTCTATCCCAAATGTCATGTCTATATTAAAGATAGCAATTGTTTTATAGTGTAGACCATGAGTAGGATTTACACACTTTTGTTATCTATGAGTGCATTAACCACAATGGAATTGTTACCTTATAGCATAAATCATTTAGCTTCCACCACTATTTAATTGCAAGGGTTAGCATGAAAATTAAAGATGGAGAACTACCTAATTCTCCCTAACTGGCATGCTTAGAAGACTTTTAGATGAACGCCTAAATGAGGTAACAATTTTAAGATGTAAAATTTCACATTTTTAAAAAAAAAGACTACAATTTTAACAAAAATTATCATTAAGATTTTTAAGTAGAGAGGAGACCCAAACCTCACAGCCATAGCTTATTATTGGTAAAATCAGTGATTAAACAATTTAAACTCATTTACTGTGAATCATATAAGCTGTTTCTTTATTTGAAAAAGGCCTTAGAAGCTCTCTTTTAATTTAATCATGGCTTTGGAAAAAAAGACCAAAGGAACAAAAATAATACCAAGATAACAATATTCATTAGTTATATCTCTAAAATTAGAATTAACCGAAGTGAAAAGGTGTGTGGTTATTGTTTTACACACTTATTAAATACTAATTTTAGTTTTACCAATGTTAACTGTTAACTCTCACTTTCACACTAATCATGGTAACTATTCAAGGCAGGATTGAAGAACCCCATGCCACTCTCAGATATATATTAAATCATCTTTGCATATAACAGACATGAAGAGGAGGATTATTTAACTGTACTGGTAACATGTGTTATCAAAATAAATGGAGGGCAAATCACTAAGAAAAAACATTGAGAAAAAGAATGGACTAAAAATGCAGCCTGTTAACTCCACTGTTGAATCAAAATTCCAGTAACTACCGCCAAACTTAAGAGTAAAGGAAACTGTTGTATACATATCATATTTATAAGAATCTATTCCATTTACACCATATTGAATAATTTATAAAGAGTGCATTCTCCAAATCGTATCAAAAGCTGATGAAAAATAACAAAGCACACATACAAAAATATGATTTATTATTGCGATTTAAATACTTGTCAATTAGTGTTTTTAAAAAACCAAAAGTGATCTGATGTGCGTGATTCTTCTAAAACCTATTGTTCATTTGGGATTATTTTTATTCTCATTAGCAAAAGCAACAAGCCGATTAGCAGAACAAACAAAAACAATTACATAAAATTACTTCCAACTGCAATGCCTTTGTAATTTTTAGGAATTGTTTATCACCCTTTTTGTGAATAAATGTCAGTGTACTTAATCTCCCAGAAGTTGGAAATGAGCATTTTATAATACAATTAAAAAGTTTAGTTAAAAACTGGTGCCAAATGTGAATACCACATTTTAACATTCTGTTCCACACCATCAATACCAGGTGCTTTATTTCTCTTCAAATGTTGAGCAGCTTTAAAAATTATTTCATTACATGTAAAAATCATGAATTAACTTCTGTACATTAATGTGACATTTGTCCAAAAATTATCACTCATTCATAAAGTTTGTGTTGAATGAGGCACGTTTTTGTCATCAAATTAAAGATCATGGTTCCACCACTCCCTTGGACTAACAGGATTTTTTGAAGATGACTTGTATTCCTGTTCACATAAATCATTGTAGTATTCCAGAAAGCTTAGGATCTTTGCGTACATATAACCATCATTTTCTATAAAAGATTATTCTGAAAGATGTTTTTACTGTTGAGTAGTTTCTTATACTGTTTTTTAAAGATAAGATAAGATGAACTCGCAAGAAATTGAAGAGTCATTTTAATACATCTAGCAAGCGTTTTCAGTTGATTTGACAGTGACTTACAGTCTTTATCATACCATTTCTTAGTATGCTTTTCGCTGACTAGATTTTCCAGAAAACCGAAACCAATTCTGCTCTCTTACTAGTTACTGCAATCAACGCATTGAATTTGTTTACATTTCTCAACTTGGCCAAAGCGAAGGAGTTACCAAAAACTCTGTATTTAAAAATGTATCAATCTTATCAACAACATCCACAATGTGAGAGAGCATTACTCCCTTAATGTATCATAATTAGAGCACCACTTAAACTGCCTCGGTAACTCCCTTAAAAAATTATCCATCAGAAACTCTTAATTGGTGGAGAATTGTGTTTGATAGGAACATGAAATCATACAATGTATAGAGTATGCCGTGTCAACTCATGAACCTGAAAATGATTAATCTTATCTAAAAAGGAGTAGCTGCATAATAAATAATCAATTAACTGGATTACAGAATGCTAAAAACAAGTATAATTACCTTGTACATCACCAAAGTTCTACCTTAACAATTTTAAACGACTGATCGACATTAAATCAAGTAATGATGACAATGCTTATCAACTGATTAATATCATTATATTTCTTGACCAAAAAAAGAATCAGCAACATAATCAGAACATAAAGTGTCAATAAATTAGAGAATCATTTTCAACAAAATCCGTTCGATGTTTGTTCGGGCAATTAAAATCACCAAAACTAAGCACTCACACCGTTTCGAAAAAGTAGCAACATCATTTTCAATAGTAACAAAACTATCATCACGTAAACAGTAGTTATAACTGACCCCACAGGGGATGATATATACCAACATACATACACATCCATTTTCAAAACCAAAGAAATTATTACATAGACGAATCCACATACTCAGTTGAAGTTTTTTAAGGAATGTTACACCTTTCAATTAAACTTATTTTACCCCAATTGCTAAGCCTCCAAATGCTCTTGGGGCATTCTGAGATTTTCTCTAAATTTGCCCTACTGAGAAACCTTATATGTCAATGTTATCACCAATATCACAATGAGGTCACAAGACATAAAATATCAAATGTGTAAGGTTGTTACTAACTTCATCACAAAATAGTTTAGAGGTCCTGTATTTGAAATTCTATGGAAAATATCGATAGTCCATGCACCCAATCGAATTTGTGATGTTGAAAAATGGATGCATTAAATTGTTTGAGATACTAATTGGTAAAGGAGTCAAATAACAACTAATACCCTCGATAACTATATCTTCGCTTATTGCGTAAACTGAGCTCAACTTCAACCTTACATTTCAAGTTACTATAAAACAATCTGCACCCATCTAGCGACAAATGGTATTTGTCATTGCTAGAAGATGCTCCTGGGGGTAACCCTTCGTAAAAAATTGTGTGATCACAGAAGTGATGTTGGCCAGTTTACAACTCTTACCCATACTCTTTAACAAAGGCATTTTACAATGTCAGTTTTAAAGTTCAGCTCTGGATAGTCGGAGCGAGGAATGCCCAAAGAAATGATAAATTTAGGGTCTGGGTACTTCTGGATGCATATGATGGAAACAATTTGGAAAATGCCATTCGCACATGATCTGGCGAAAGATGTTTTATGATGTTAGTGATTTCATGAATAACAACGGCAATTCAGGTAGGTAGGATAGGGATCGTAATGTCTCATCAATACCCGATAATGTATAGCTGGTAATATTGAACATCACTGGCTCGCGACAAAATCTGAAGGATCAAAGTCATGAGATGCGAGTTGCTTCACCAAAATAGTAGACCTGTGGAATGGCGCGGGGGGCGCTGCCTAGTGGTGAAGATGCATGACCAGATGCATGTCTAGCGCTAGAAACCCCGTCTTTTTACCAATCCCAACACGTTGGTATCCTGGGACGCTCTGAATGAAGGAAGCTGTTGGCTGTTTGCAAGCTTGTTCATTCCATTATGGAGGAGGAAGCAATCGATGACTGAGGAAGATGATATTTGAGATTGAGATTTTGGATCCTGGAAGGGACACCTGGTCAGCTTTGTTGGGTAGCGAAGCCGAATGCCCAGTGGAATTGTGTTAAAGGTGTTGGTACAGCAGGTTTAACTACTTGAAACGAGCTTGGATCAACTGCACCGTGTCGAAGGGTTCGTATCCTCTTCTTTGGCAGCAGTCACACGTTCATTTTGCATGTTTAAACTGTTCATTCAGAAGAGGATCTGTTTCCTTTTTGAATGTATGGTTTCAAAACGTGAGAGAGACGATTTAAGGATACCTCTGGGATAGTGTGGATTGTGTGGTTTGTTGTTCTTTGACATCGTGATCATAGTCCAAACGTAGTGGTACACCATTATTCATCTTTGGATTTTGACTTCTTAGCAGTAGCTTTAATTTCTTCAAGTTCCTGGCGCAAGCTGTTGTCTCTTCAGAAGTTGTTATCGTTTTCTGATGTTACTACATCCAGATCTTTTCTAAGCAGTTTAACTTTTAGCCTCCTAGTTTTCTTGGCGACGACACGAAACCTCTCCACTAAAGATGATCTACATCTCTACAGCTTTAGGAGGTTGATGATCAGACGTGTTGGGATTACCGAATCACATTGAAGGGACACATTACTCCCTGGGTAAACGATTGGCTCAGTCTGTGAACAGCATCACTTGTGGGTTAACAGTAGATTTTTGTGCAGTTGTAATTGTGAGCTAACACGTGTCGTAATGCCGCATTAGACATGTGAATTTCCTATTAGAACTGCGAAAAGTAGATAACTGGTACGCAGGTAAATGGGTCCATTCAAAAGTAACCATGATGAGCAGTGGTATCCATTTCAACAGGTACAAGTGATCAAAATTGTCACACACGATGCAAGAGTTCTTCCCACTGTCACAAATGGAGCTATCATCCAAATTATCAATAATCTTTGTCAATAGTTGGCACTGAGATGCAAGCAGCAGAAACTTGATCACGAGAATATTGATCCACTGTCCTGTCTCACTATCAGAAGTATACTTCTCAAGAGGACTGAGTAGATCATCATAAACACGAAGTATAGAGTTCATATCCATACCATTGGATTCCATAAATGCTGTAGCATCTGATAAAGTCTCAAACCCTTTGTGACAAGCACTGGGAGTATTATCAGTACTAGATTTGGCATGTGTCCAGTGTAGGAAATGCCACAGTCCGTCCCTGTGCCACCAAGCATTAAAAGTGTTTAGCAGGTTTGGTAGTAGGACATTTTGAACATATAAAGTATGCATTCAAAACAATAAGTCCATGTATATATCACTGTGCATAAGTACATGATCAAACTGACCCAGTTAGTCCTTGGAGTAGTTCCATAGCTAGTGTAGGCCTGCACTACAGCATGCTTTAACCAAGCTGGGGTGTAACCAAGGTCAGGTGATGTTCTTGGTTGAACACAGAAAAAGCATAAGTTTCCCCAAATTTTAGAAAGGGCCGAGAGGTGATGATGATAACTCCAAAACCACCTAAACGAATCACGGCTAAACAGGCTCTAAAAAAAAATTTTGATACACTTCCAAGAGAATCAGAAGTCAGAAAACCTTCAAATTCTCACATTTTGTAGAGAGGGTAAGATTAGGGGGATCACCTAGAAAAGTCTGTCATGAAAAAGTATGGTGTGTTAGCATTTAGTCAATTGGTAACATTGCTAAATCAGAAAAATTATCAAAAATCAGATTTTGCATGTCTTGAACAAGTAAAGCTATCTTAAGTGCCTACCGATGATAACACTGAAAGCAACCTTATATTAACTAAGACAAAAATCAGATATTTAGTCATTTTAAATGTCCATATGGACATATTTAATAAACACATAATTGAAGGGAGATTGGTGTCTTTGAGCACTGCTGCTTTACATTTTATGAAATTTTTAGTTGCAAAAACAAGTGAGGATTCTGCAGACTTATCCTTCACTTCGAGCATCCAACAAATTTTGACTCTTTAGGGGGCTGAATCATGTTAGTCCACATTTTTCTGTTGTACATGACAGAAAATTCAAAATCATCATCTTAATGATTTTATTACATAACAACAGTATATTCGGCTTACTCATGTGTGATCTAATAAATTGGTAAGCATTCCAAATATGCAAAGAAACTTAGGTTAAAAAAATTGGGAGAGCTTCCTTCTGGAAATGGACTTGTGTCTCTTTAACTTTTAAGGCCCAAAATAATAGCCCAAGATATACCTTACTTCTGCTGTCACCCAAAGAAAACCTGTTATCACTTCATTCTGAAAATTGAAATAAAATATTGCTTTCAAAGACTCCCTATCTTTGAATTGCTGGAAAGACATGCAATAAATCATGAGTGGATGCCTAGAGATGTTGGTTTACATCAGCATTACTTTCTTAATATTTGGGTCATGAATTCCCCAAATTTCAGGCCTACATGTACAGTTCAGTCTTATCAAAGTGATCTCTAAAACTTAGACCCTTGTATCATTCTTGGAGGTAACTAATATTACATGGTCTAATCTTGAAATTGTTGATACTAGGGTGGTATTTTTGGAACTAGCATGGCAGTGGGCCCCCTTGTGAGGCCAAAACACCATAAATAGGTAAATATAATAATTTTTGTTTCAAACCAAATTTGACCCACATTTTTTATGATTGCAAAACAAAGGGGGGGGCCTTTTCAAAATGGATTAAAGCAATATTAGCACATTTTTTTGAAGGGCGCCCCCAATTTTTCAAAAAATTGGAGATTTTTACACGGTTTGCATTGGTAACTTGGCTGGGTAAACTATACCTGTGAATGTCGAGCCGAAATGCCTAGGTGTCACAAACGAAGGAATTTTGTACTAGAATAATTATTATCGGGGATCCCCGATAATAATTCAATGGCTGCTGGAAACGGCCTTCCAATGTGAAATAGCCGGGAAATAGCGCCATGTACGTGTCTACGCTCATCCATAGTTGTTTCAATAGTTCGGGCAAGTCAAGTTAGAGTTTATTTTCTCGAGGTGGCACTATTTCATCATGGACGGACATAAAACGTAGCATTTCCAGCTCTGCCATTATAAGTCCAATCTGGGATCCCAATTCTAATTACAAAATCGCTTATTTGTGATAAATACGCATTTTTTAGCATTCTCGTTCGCAGGTATAGTTTCCTAGACAATTACCAACGTAACTGTGCAAAAATATCAAATTTTGAAAATTGGGGGCGCTCTTCAAAAAATGTGCCAATATTGCTTTAACAATGCACGTAGTGTTTATCACTGCGGCACACAAAAATGATAGTTGTAGTGTGAAAATATATCAATGAAGTGACAAGTTATATTATTTTGTTATTGATTTTTTGTGAAATTTGCTAATGTGAAAATTGCTAATGATTGATATCATTTGTTTGAAATCTGCCTTCTCCTTCAGATTTCCAAAGTGATGGGAAATAATCTGGCCATACTGCCATAAGTTCACCCATTTTCATGAATTGAAAAAAATATATATAATTAAAAACTGGCATGATTCCAGCCTTAAGAGCTCATATTTCAAATAATGACAAGTTTTGTCCTGAAATTGAGACCAATGTGGCATAAGAATATCAAGATTGTTGTAAAACTGCAAATAGGCCTAGAAGATGGGACTATGCATCTAGCCTATAAAGTCAGCAGATGTAAAATGTATTTGATTCTGAAATGCAAGATTCTTTCAGGTGCCTCAGGCACTTGATGCAAAGTCTTTAGTATGTGAATCATCTGTTGAAATGCTCTAGCTGTAAATGTATAGGCTTTTGTTATCCACATTGAAGTTAGTCAAGCTCTCTTGTGAAGACTCTCACATGGTGATGGACTAATCTTTGACCCATAGAGCTTCTGTGTACTGGTAAAGTAGCATCAGGCAAGGATGACCTGTGCCCCCCTTCCTGATCACGTTGACTGCTATTTTCATTATTTTGACTCATCAGAGCAATTGAATGTCCAATGTCAGAAGTACACATCCTATGTAGTGTACTTTTTGTATTTCTGCAGATTATGGAAAGCTTGGGAAGGTGACAAATTGACCTACAGTCCTGAGAAATGCATAGGGGAACCCCATAATGGAGTGGGGCAAGTGAAATGTCAGATGATATGATTAGCAGTTTAAGCCTATGCCAGAAATAGAGAACAGAAATGTTATTATTATTAGTCGTTAGGTTTATATGGACATTTAGCCGTGGACACGGTCTGTTTACAAGGGATGTAACCATGGTCCTTGTTATAAAGTAAACGTAGTTTTTATGAAGAGAGAGGCAAATGCTATCTCTTTCACAAATTATGGTTATGTGTCAGGGTGGTTAAACCCAATCCCATAATGCATTTCAATGTTGAAAATTGTACTGCACCTATGTATAAACACATGTCAGTATACTTATTAGGGATAAAAGTGTTCAAGAAGTTAAAGAATGACAAAACACTTCATGATCATGCTAAAATTCCCTAAGTACTAATGTTTTTTGGCCCATAATGAGTGTAAAAGTCAAGGTTTTATGTATAAGAATAGGATCTTGTAGGATCACTTGACCTTATTAAGGTGAAATTTTCCCACACTGGTGCATTCTGGGATGGACTCATTGCACTCTCTGGGTATGTGTGAAAGTGGCATTGGCACATTTTTACAAAATATGAAATTTCTTCAATTTGCTTGTAAATGATAGTCTAATAGCATACCTCAAAACAGTTAGGGACATTAATAAGAGGCTAAAGACATCCAGGTAATTGTAGGCTAACTTTAAGTTTGCCGTAATTTTAAACAACAAATTTGTCTGTTACATGAATATCATAGAACTTTAAAACCACAAAGGTCACAGACCGGTCAAACAGGGTGCATGCCATGGGATCAACTGTGACGTGTGTTTTCTTGTGTTAAACGCCATTTCCGTTGTCTGCTAAATGTCGCCGGAGTCATTTGATTATAAAATTGTTCTGTTTACCCATAAGAGCGCTGACTTAGTCTTAATCATTTTGGGTGAGGGTTTAGGCCCTATATAAAAGCTTTACAACCATGCAAATATCAATTTTGAAAAATCTTGAGGGTGCACCATTTTTCATGTACTAGTGTCTCTTTAAAGGTGCAACAAGAGATTTCAAATGACAGGTGTCCCTAAAAAATGTGAAATTTCTGATTTTTGCACTGGTGTAAAGCTTTCTCAAAAATATCCCCATCTGAAAGGATTAAGCTGAGAACTGTTTCTTTGGTACAAAAATTGTGAAATTTCTAATTTCCTATATGGAAATTCAGCCTATGTTTAGTATTGAAAATATATATACAAATCACCTTTTGTTTTCATTTAAAGTTATTTCTGCAGCCAAATAAAAGGTAGGAAATCTATGGAGTGTCTAATCTATAGTTCAGTTCAGTTCAGAGTATTGACATTATCATACATATAGATATAGTCAATCATACAATACAAAACAAAGAAAAACAATTGAGTATATATAAAACAATACAAAGTAAAACAGTGTAAATATAATATATTACAGAGAAAAACAATGCACAATATATTAGAGTTAGAACACTAAATGATTACACATCATGTAGCACACGTAACTTGAAGGCAGAATTAATAAAAGTCAAGATTGATAAAAGACAATCGTAATTGTCTGCCATCATAATATTTATAAAGACATCCTTATCAGAAAGATGATTATTGATTAATATCATATGCTTCATCTATATCATTTAGCAATTGAACACGAACATTTTTATAATAGGGACATCTCATAACAAGGTGAAATTGATCTATCTCATTTAAACTGCATAGTTTACATAATCTATTTTCAGGTGCAAGTTTTGGTATAAAATGCCTTCCTTTCTCAATCATCAAAGAGTGAGCGCTGATTCTAAATTTGCTATATATCGATCTTAATGAATGGTTAAACATAATTATATAATTCTCAGGAGAGGATTTCTTAAAGAGACAATAAGTACGTAATTTAGTTTGGTGATCATTTATATCTGTTAACCATAAATCAGTATAAGTGTGTTTAATATTTTGATCAATGTACTCCGTATAGTTACTTTTTTTTCAGAGAATTGGGCTTGTTCCAAATATCAAGCCTATTTATCAAACCTAGTATATTTTTAATGCCCAAGGACCATGAAAACATACCAGTATTACACAATTTTCTATTGTCAAGCATTGCATTAATTACAAGTGAGTTATTGCCATGTAGACACTTATTATTAAGATTCCACCAAAATTTGATAGAGTGACTAAGCATGGTGAGAAGTAGTGGATAACTTCCTAACTCACCTCTTACAGCATTATTTGTGGATTTTTTGTTTACCCCTAAAATCATTTTACAAACTTTAACATGTAAAACTTCACTTATAAATTTATCACAGATAGAAGATAAATTTGAATCATTCAGATTCTTAACTAAAAAGGGTGCCCATACTTCACAACCGTAACTAAGAATTGGTTGAATAAGAGTACTAAATAATTTCAAACTACATTTAAAAGAAGAGCTGTAAAGGGTTTCTCTTATTTTAAAATAAGCCTTTGAAGCTTTTTCTTTTAGTCTTGAAATTGCTTTCGAAAAAGAGCCCGATGGGGTGAAAATTATACCCAAATAACAGTATTCCTGTGTTATCTGTAGATTTACATTTCCATAATTAAACTTATATTTATTTAAAATACGCCCACTTTTATTAAAAATCATAAAGTTTGATTTGAAATCACAACATATCACAGAAAGTATAGATGACTTGAAATCTCTCCGAGTCTCTCGTTGCACCGTACTCTTGAGCTTATTCAAAAAATGTTCTGTCTTAAACTGTACAAATGTAATACAATACAAGTCTGTGGGAGGAAGCATGTTAATAACCCACATTGTTTACTAATTTAAAGATAATTAAGGATTGCCCATATGAGTATTTATTTGAAGATCCACCAATACAAATGGTACAGTTATTTACAAAATGGATATTATAGACAAGAGACAAAAGTTTCTCTGCACGAATACTAAGCGGAAACGAGTCAAGCTGGATAAATACTTCCGGTATGCGTTACATACCAAATCTCGATGATGTGGAGTGCTTAGGTTTGTGAAAATTGTTGACATTGTGAATGGTCATTAACGGTATTACTGATCCTGATTATAACCTGGTGTGATCATGGACTCACTAGGCCGGTTACTTATCAACACTATTTTAGTTTAAAAATATCATTAGCTTTATCAATTTTAAGACGTAAAAAAATTAAAACCCAACCGAACCCAGGGCATGGGACCCCGGGATCCATCCCTGAATTACAGTGTAGGAATATGTACATTATGTTACCACGCAACCATGGATGGTACAAATACGGATAACACTGACCTCTATACACTGGCCGGAGGCATGGCAGAGGGACATGGACAGGACTCGTCATTCGGAGTTTGCCAGTTTTCATGTGAGACTTTAGCAAGGCTGCGGACTTACAATAATGTAAACGTAAACAACGTGTTTGCTTGAGCTAGACGTGTGTGTGCGGGTGTGGTGGGTGTAGGGTGTAGGTGGGTGTGTGGGGGGGGGGTATGGTTAAATATTAGAGACTAAGCAATTTTTTTTTGTCACGCATGGGGCCCGGAGGGGACATTGTGTGTACCTGCCCGCGCTTGGAAAGTACCGGGGGAAGAGCTGGGCCCGTTCAGCCCCTCTCCCAGACCATGAGATATATGACTCTATGAGTTTCCGCCTCTTTTAATTCATTATTTATTTGTGGTTAGGGGCCGCATAAAAACAATATAGATTCCCGTAGCCGGCCCTCCCTCCTCACTTTGGGATAAGTCCTATTTTTTTTATTTTTCAATTTTCTTAAAATTAATTGTTTCAATCCTGAAATTACGATGGATAGGCCTAATGTGATATTAATTTCCAAAAACCACAGTCACTTTTTGTTGTGAATTTAGGAGACTTCCAGGGGGTCCATCCTTAACTGAAAATAATAAGCCCTCGCCCTTTTTTTCTGATGAGCCCAGGGCCGTAAGCAGGATTATTTGGGGGGGGGGTGCGGGACTTGAAAAAGTGGACCTTTTTTGCAAAAAAGTGGACCTAACCCCCTAAAAACATCCTTTTTTAAAACATTCTAATCAAGACAAAAGTTGACTTTCTTGTCAAATTTCTTAACTTTTTTTTACTTTTATCCGAAAAATCAGCCAAAAGTGGACCTTTTAGCACCCCCCCCACCCCCCCCCCCCCCGCGCTACGGACTGATGCAGCTGAAAATTAGTGGTAATCTCGTCCTCCATCCTCACTTTCAGAGCTACAGTCGAGAAACTAATAATTAATGGTGAGGTGCATACTTTAAAGGGCCGTGGCCCGAGCGCTAATATCCTGGTCCCAGAACCACAAGAATCACAGAATGGTCAGGATTTTGGTACCAGGAGCGACTATTTTTCATACCAGGGCTGTGAAATATTAGGGCTATTGCTGTTTGGATTGGAAGTGTGAGCGAAAATGTACTAACTTCTGCGACCAATCTTTATTTCACATATACTACTCTATGGCACTTATGAAAAATTCACGTTTCTTGCTCTCATATCAAATGGATTGGACATATCAGCAAGACAACTTCACAGATGGGGTTTGGGGGGACATGATTTATTTACAATTCATCAAGATGAAAACTTTATTACTTATCAGCCATCCCTTTTAATATTCTTTCTTGGGTTTTCGCATAATTCTTCTTCCCGCGGGCGTTATATGAATAGTAATAACTTTCATCATTTTATTGCTTTTCACTTATTTCACACAAAATACATATGTGCACGCAGACTTTAAAAAATCTAATTTCTTGCCTCCGCAAACCATTACGGTTGAGAGCATCTTGTCACAGGCTTAGCAGAACACATCCCGCCTGAACCCTTCCTAGAGTGCGTAAAGGGATATCGTAGTTCAGTGTGTACTTTTCTCTCATTATGTGTTTGCATATTCATGGGCGATTTGATCGATTAGCGCTGGCGACTGGCAAACGTCAACAAATCTGACAGCTGATTCCCACACATGGCTCATGGACATGGCTGCCAGGAGCGCCAAATGATATGGGTGTACTTGATTTTGGAATATGTTTAAAAATTAAACATGGAATTAATTGCAAAAAGTTATGTCAGCAGTGATGAAGAGCATGGATGTGAAGATGGGCCAGCAGCAGAAAGTAGGTTTACTTCGTAGGTATATTTTATTTGTACGCATGCATGTGATTTGCCTGAGCGGGAGGGTAGAGTTGGCCGACTGTGATCATCCAAAGCATTCTAGAATGCTTTGGACCATCGTACCTACCCACCCAAATTCCGTTAAACTAGGTGGTCCCATTGGGTCGAGCTGGCCTTGTCAGTTTGGGTAGGTACGCATACCGGATTTATTAGCCAGCTTGACCCCATACGCAATACTAAGTTCTCCAACTTATACTACCAGCCATGTGTTCCCTGCAGTAGGGATCTGAGAATTAGGTATACTGATGCTTAGTGGTCCAAATTAGATAAAATGCTTCCAAGGTTTACTGCAGTTCACCCCAGAAGGTTGTTATGTCCTTATGAATGTTTTAACAATCATATACTTGTCTATTGGAACATGTGCTAATGTACTTCATGCATCAGTATGACTTGATCACCTTGACCATTTATGAAGTGCCACATGTATTTCAGGAGTACCCAGTGCATGTATGCATTACAAATTGTACCCTTGTGCACATAAATATTCACATCTTGAGAGGTAAAAATGCTAGTGTAGTAGAACCACACAATGAGGGATCCAAACATGAGATATTTATTGTAGTGTACAACAATATTTTGGCTGAAATTAGTATGATTTTTTGCAAAAAAAGTGTGTAATTTCAAAGGATATGCTACCCCTGCAAGCATTTGATTTCTTCAAGCCAGGAGCTTTATTAAATTTGTAGGGAGCACATGATAAACTTCTACAAAATTATTTTTGCTCAAAAATTTACATCCATGCATGTTTATGTAAACCTCATTAATTAATGAATTGGTGATATCATATTGGTTCTTCTGTTCTCCTAAAATTATTGTGAATTATATATTTATTAATAGTTTTAAAAGTTGCATAAATATCACTAAAAACTAATTGTTAGAAGGGATGAATAAAGGAAGGGATGAATAAAGGATGAGGAATAAAAGAAAGATGTGTGGTGCATAGTCACTGGGGACCCTTGGGTGGCAGGTCTATGGCTGGGGGTGGCTAGGAGTGGCAAGCCAAGGCCAAGAAAAAAAAACAAGTTTGTCTCAGACGACCGCGCGCATTATGTTTAAAATTGGTTTTTGACCGCATAATTTTTTTTTTTTTAGGTTTTACTCACTTTGAATTTTTTTGTAAAAA
>JAMKCH010016543.1:0-16504 GCA_023653785.1 Ophioderma brevispina
TGGCAAAGATGGACACCCACACTTGCATTGATCCAGAGATATTGCGTGGGACCCACACACCAACACACACACGCACACACACACACAGGCAAAGCATTCTATAGTCCCCCTGTGCCAAACAAAATTGACAGGGGACCAATGAGGTCAGCAATAACTGGGAGATTGAGGTTGAATGCTTATGCCAAAAAAACTAATCATGACAACGGTTCATTCAAAGTCAAAGGTCAAATAGGTAAACATCAGTGATTAGCCGGAAAGAACACTCTTCTTAAAAAATGAGAACCAAAGGTTACATACCCCAAGAGTCATAAAGCAATTCAAGTTAAAAAAAAACAGATCATTTAAGTGACCTTCCTCCAGCCCCAACACTTAAATGCTAGAATCACAGACTTGATCACAAAAACATCTAACCAAAAAACCCAAAAGCACAAAACAACACAAACAAATCTCTACTCAAAACTCGAGACACACCTTTTCTTATGAAGAGTCAACCCCATTGGGTGTCTGTTAATGGTTCTCAGGCGTCTTCCTCTCCTGTGATCCACTCCCATAGGGACCCTTCAAGAGCCAGTGACCCAAGAGTTGGGGCATAATAGTAAATTGATGGAATTTCTTGCAAGGGCAGCTATGGCACTTTCAACCTTCTTTACTCACCACAGCAATTATAAGGTTTAATCTGGTATGCGATATTGTATCATTGCTTTAAGTTGAAGTGTTAAAAGATATTCCCCAGAAACAAAGGCAGAGCTGTATTTCTGGGATGATGATGGTGATGATTTTTTTTTCCTGATGGCATATTATGCAATTTGCATGCGCATTTGTGAAGTACAGGACTGCATTAAAGATTCCCACAATTTGTGGTCCATTGAGGGGGTATAATCAGGAATTGATAATGTGGGAATTTCCAAAAAATATGCCACCTCAGGTGACGTTAGTCGAACTGGTATGGCATAAAAACACAAACCTATATTATGTGGAAAGGTACAGCTGTGTATAAAACCAATATTGATTGCAAGTTTTTCTCAGGGCACGATTGAAACTGTAACTACTTGGTGCATATGAGATTAAACTATTTCCTGCTCAGTTCTGTTCAGGGGAAATGGTATATCTCAAATCCATGTACGTGTTATTATTTTAAAAAAAACTTATTTAATTTTAACATTTAGCAAGCTATATACCAAGATATCACAAATAGGCCTTGATTTTTTAAAAAAATTGATATTGCTATGGTTGGATAAATTATTTTCATCATGGGTTCGAATCTTGCACATTGTTTCATACAGCGACATAATATGTAGATAGGTGCATCAACAATCTGACGGGAAATGGATGTGGCAGTGTTTCCATAGACAACAACTTGCATTGCTCACGATACCATAAAGATTACTTATTTTTGAAAAGGCAAATTAGTTCATATTTCAATGAATTTAAGAGAGAGGGGTTTCAATTCCCATTGATTGATTGAAGTGAATCAATTAATTAATTGCTCAAGGTGGTTCGTCTCCATTCCCAAAAATGATTACCGTGAAAAGTCTTTAACAATATAAAGTTATTATTTTTGTTTGTTTTTTAATTCATTACATGAGGATACCTATTGCCTGGCTGCTTTCTTGCCTTAAAAAAGCACTGAATGAAGTTCTGATTCTATTTTATAAATCTGTGTTTTTGACCTGTATTTTCTTCTTTTGGATCAAATACTGGTACAGCCGGCAGCCTACGAGAAGGGGCCTCACCAGAAGACGATGACGCAGACAAAATCCTCACGCGTCGTCCGCGGCGCCATCAAGAAGGCCAAAATCCACGAACACAGAGGGCACAAATTCCAGGCGCACTACTTCCGGCAATCCGACCTTTTGTTCTTTCTGTTCCGAGTTCTGCTGGTAGTGTGGGCTTCACTCTTTCTACAGATATGTAAAAAAAAAAAACATGCAACACTTGGTGCCAACCACGTGGGCTGGGCCCCTTAATCTTAATCCTTTTCGACATACTCCATTGTCAAAAAATTCGCCTCATCTTATCTTCTCCTGGCATCAATTTGCACTGAACGATTTAGCTACATTTTATTTAATTTTTGTAAATATCAATAAACCTCTATTGTGGACTTATCCACGACATTCTGTATTGACAATGCAGTTGCGGATAGTCATTAACTTTCCAGGTATTGTAGCAGCATGGTGTGCGAAGTCTCAATTGGAATGAACGTACCCTGCAAAAAAAACATCAATTTAGCGACACATATATGTGAGCAGACAAACCTAACACATTGCCTCTTACTGCCTTTCCTTTGTGGGACACATTCTTGTCTCATGTTCTCTGTGCAGTTAACTGACCGCATACTTCGTGTAAGTTACCCTGGGTATGAGTTAGCATGCACACTTCAGGGTAAAGTTGGCCCTGGGTTATGAGTAGGATGTACAAAGTACATACTCACTGTGGGCAAATACTTTCCTCTAGATTTTTTTTTGTGTGTGGTGTGTAATTTTTTTGATCAAAGCCACTACTTTTATAATTATCGAATGGATTAACATATAGTTTGTTATGGTTCATTTTTAAACCTTGTATGTTCATATAGGACAAAAGCCTGATAGATCCCAATGTTCAACAGTTCATTTATCGGTGCATTTTATCCTATGGCACAGTTATTTTATTTTGTTGTTTGTTTGTTGTTTGTTCTTGATTCGGTCAAATCGACAAAAGAAAATTACAGATATACAAAACAAAATCAAATAAGCCACTCGCATCTACGGACAACCGTCAATTAGCCAGGATAAACCATTAAGTCGGCTGATTTGCCAACTTTTTCCCATGGGGTCCATGAAATAACCGGGGCACCTGTGATCGAGGACAACAATAATGCCAAAAGCAGAACTAGCAGAAATGAACATGGATTGAAAGGTGATTTTCACAACCCACAACCATAAGACTGGAAAGTAGTTAGTCAAATTCAGCCGACCCATGGCTCAAGGCGATATTGGTAAGATGGATTTTAGGCAGACGTTTGAAGGTGGCCTTATCGCTTACACATTGATATTGGAGTGGCAAGTTATTTCCAGTCATTACTGCCATTATCAAAAAAGACCTAAGACAGTCTGACCTTTACCCTAGGACTTGAAGTATATAAGCTAGATCCTAGTAGATAACAATGTAACCTCTAACTTTTTTAGTAAAAAATTGATTGAGCTATGAGGGGACCAACAGAGTTGAATATGTTAAACATATGGCTGAGTCGAGTTTCCTAACTCTGTTTTGGAAATCAAGAATTCACCTGGAAACCAAAGTGGAGCTGGACTAATGTGATCCCTGGGTGACATAGGCAGTATAAAACGAGGCATTCTATTTTGACATGATTTGGAAGCTTATGGCTGACACTTCTTACTAATACCACAGTAACAAGAGGTACAACAGTAGTCAAAAGGACACGTATAAAGCCGAATTGAGTGTCCTACGAAGTTTACGGTTAAAATACTGTGCGTGTCTATATACCAACTGAGTTTTCCATCACCTTGTTAATATGGAATTAACCATAGAACACCTGAAAGGGTTTGGTCAAACGGTATTTGGTCAATGGGTTAATGATTGAATTAACCATAGAGTCACCTGAAAGGGTTTAGGCAACTTGCATAGCATTTGTATAAAGGAGTTTCAGGTAAGAGGGGAAAGAGAATGGGGCACGAGATATTTACCTTTTAAAAATTGAGGGCATTAGCCTCCATTAGATAAGCTCTCTTGCTATGGTTTGTTGTCCTACATTGTCAAGCTAATAAGTGAGAGCAGCTCCATATCCTACCATCATTAGGGGACACTCAAGTGTAGAGCAAATATTGCATGATTGTCAAACAATTCCATATGAGACAATAAGTTGGATTTGTTTTAAGGGTATTGCGGAAATTGTTGCATCATCTGGTTGTAGTTTGAGCTGAAGCAACCTCTGCAAATTTTGTGCAAGTGACCTTGAATGTTCCTGTGGGGAAACTGGGGAATCTCCCATTTGTTGGTCCCCCGCCAACTTTAGTTGGCAAAGGGGACAAAAGAAATGCCTGCTCTGTGTGCGCCGTGTGTTGCCTAGCAATATCCTGGACTTAAAAAAAAAAAAAAAGCAAGTTTGGGTGTCCCCTCTCCGCACATAGATGCATTCAATAGGCGTTGGCTGGGGAATGTAATTGGGTCATGTACAGAGGTCACGGTCAAATTATGATCAAAAATAGGGTCAAATTGGTCAAAAATAGGATATATTGTTAAAGCCTTGTAAACCATATCTTTTGATCTAATCCCGTATAGGTATCCCCTTTCCATCTTCGCACCATAGATGTCACCCACGTAGAACGGTGGATGATTTCGGAGATGGGTCATGGGCAATGGTGTCAAAGGTCAATATGGTCAAAAATACGGTCAAATTTGGTCAAAATGGGAGATATAAGCCTTGGACACAGCTAATCTTTTGATCTAAAGCACGTATGGGTCCCATCGGAGTTCGCACCATATATGTCATACCCGTAACAGTTATTGAGTTCGGTTTCGGAGGTGGGGCCTGTGGCATGGGTCACAGTCAAATGCAGTCAAAAATAGGGATGAAATTGCTATAAGCCTTAGCAATTGTGGCAGGATGAGGAAACTGGGTTGTGTTGGTCCAACATTCATTGCGAAAAATTTGAAGCATTTCACGTCATGCGGGTCATTTCAGGTCACATGGAATTAAATTGCTATAGCCCTTGTCAATTATGGTAGGATGATGAAACTTGTGGGTGTGGTCAACATTCAGGTGCCAAAATTTTGATGGTTATTTCAAGGTCAAGTAGGGTCATCTAAGGTCAAATAACTAAAATAGTTGTATGGTCAATGTAGCCAACATTTTGATACCGTCAAATTGTCACACTGCTATGGCAGCACCTCAGGGTTTGAGAACCACTTATATCCATCACAATTCTCCCTGTGATCATAAAATTTATTCCCTCCTTTACTATCGCGATTGGTTCGAGACGCCCTTGTTTCAAAATTGGACAGGGTGCCCTACCAAAATTAGCCATTTTGAATTGGCTTAAAATCTCAAAATTGTTGATTTTTCCCTTCCCCCCCAAAACATCACCCTACCCTAAAACAAATTCTCCTCCCAACCAATGCTCCCCCCCCCTCATTTCCTAAGTCTATATTATACTAAATTTAAAATCCCCATGAGTGGCTGTGGCTTTCAATTGAAGTTAAAGGTGCAACAAGAACATTTCACATATCAGTGGTCCTTAAAATCGAAAATAGAGTTGACCTATGTAACAAAAGCTGGCCATAAAAAAATACCCTCTCTGAAAGGAATGAAGGCTGAGA
Organism: Ophioderma brevispina; assembly: GCA_023653785.1. Lineage (NCBI taxonomy): Eukaryota > Metazoa > Echinodermata > Ophiuroidea > Amphilepidida > Ophiodermatidae > Ophioderma > Ophioderma brevispina. The sequence goes on from JAMKCH010016543.1 coordinate 5,317, forward strand.
AATGTTTCTTTGGTAACAACAATTGTGAAATTTCTAATTTCGTAAAGAGCAATACAAAATTCAGCCTATGTTTTATATTGAATATAGCCATCAAAATCGCCTTTTTTTCCTGTTTTTAAGACATTTCTGTAGCAAAATTACATGATGAAAATCTATTGAAGTGTCCTAATCTATATCAACTTACTATTATGACACAAATATTCCTTTCACCATGCACTTCAAAATCTCTTGTTGCACCGTTTAAAAAGCGGCTTTCACAAGCATTGAAATTTCATTTCACTTATTTCTTATGAAGCATTCACAGTTCATGAAAATTGTCATGGATACATTTCTCATTACAGAATTTGATCATCAAAAGATTAATGTTGCAACTTTAAAATTCTTGCCAAATAAGATTACGCATTGTCTTCTCCACGATTTAAATATAATCAGTTACACTTAGGCACTAGAAAGTTAGCATAGTTATGGAAGAGGAAAAAATAAGCAAAATTAGAAAACTGCCCTTTGAGCATGCTTAAGTATAATGAATGTACACGACAAGTCTTGAATGGATATGTAACTGAGTATTGGGTTATTCAATACACCCCAATCAAGTGGCTTGTTAAAAGAGCATCCTTGAACAAACTAATATAATCTTTTGATTTTCCACCCCGCTAGGCAGGGTTTAAGCACAAAATTTAACTAGAAATGACAAACAAATGCATGATTTCGTAATTTTTTTTGTGACAATTTAAAAAAAAAATTCACCAAGGTGCCATTATTTCCCATTGTGTTTAATTTGTTCTCTGTTTTAGGGTTTAAAAAAATAACTCAAAGAAAGACACCGTATGAAAGGTCCTATTTCAGGAGGGGGGTGTAATTGTCGATAGGAGAGATGAACGAGATGATTGATGTGAATAAAAACCATGATACGTGATGAAGTGAATGTGCGTGGGGATTTTGATGGTTGAAGGAAAGGGTGCCATGTTAACAGGCACGAGTATACATTACCTGGGTGTGTGTAAATGTTAAAAAGTGACGCTGAATTTGAATCGCAAAATGTTCTGCGTTGTCTCAGTTTGCTGAGAGATGGTGGCGTGTTTAGCCAATTCAGTGCGATATGCAGTGGAAGTCTAAAGAGCTTAAAGAGACCACTGGCATATTTGAAAGATAGTGCACCCTCTAGATTTTTCAAATTGATTATTTTTGGTACAAAGCTTTTATATACATGAGCCTCACCTGAAAATAGCCCAATTCAGCGCGCTTAGTGTAAACAGACCGATTTTAAAATTGTCGCCGGCGACATTAATCAGCAGACGACGCGGAGGAGGAAAATGGACAGCTACACAAGAAAAATAACCACCAGAGTTGATTCTCACGGCGTGGACCTTGTTAACAGTCTGTAACCTTTTGTGGTTTCATATCAATGAGTATGACTCTATGATATTCAAGTAAAAGACACATTTGTTAATAAATACCAGCAAACTTAAAGTTGCCTCCCCAAATTAATGCATGTCTTAGCTCTATAATGGCCCTATCTGTTGGGTAGTTATTTTTAGGTGTAAAATATCTCTATTCTTCCAAAAAATGGCCAGCAAAATTGAAAGAAAATTTCATATTTTATTTGAAAACTGTACCGTCCTGCTTAAAGAGACACTGGCACATTTGAAAAATAGTGCGCCCTCAGTTTTTCAAATTGATGATTTTTGCTATTAGGGTGTGAAGCTGTATAGACATTAGCCCTCACCTTAAATATTCAGACCAAATACAGTGTCCGTTGGGCAAACAGAACGATTTTCTAATTAATGTCGCCGGCGCATTAATTCAGCCGACAAACGGAAAAAAAGGCGTTTTAACACAAGAAGAAAACGAACGCCGTATGCATGATTCCAACGGCATGAAGCTGTTTGACCGGTCTGGACCTTGTGGTTTTTAATATCGTGAGTACTGTACGAATCTAATAAGATTCATGTAATATACACAGCGTTTATTAAAGTAATGGAACAACTGAAAAGTTAGCCTACAAATATACTGGATGTCTTTAACCTTTTTCCTATTAAAGATGCTTGTTCCGATCCCAGGTCGTTTTGTGTGTTTATTTGGTATGAAGCTCGGCACTGCACATACATCCATTTCAAGTACCTGGGACACAAACTGCGTTTGATGGTATGAAGCAAATTAATGCAATGCAAAGCCCTATCAATACTGTGCTAATATTGATGCGTTAGCACTAAAAGACGGTTTTCGTTCATATCTTGGGAAGAGAAGATTATTTGATGAGGCTCATATTTCGGGATGTTGACAATGAGAGAAAAATAGGCCTTTCACTGATAGGCAAAATCAATTCTACTACGATAAATCAGGGGTCCCAAAGACGATGGAACACGCCCCTATCTGTTTTGAGGTATGTATTTTAGGTGTAAAATGTTATCTCTATTTTCCAATGGCCTAGACTATCATTTGAGAGCAAATTGAGAAATTCATATTTGTGAAAAGGTGTCAGTGCCGCTTAACCCAATTTCTAACGATCCATTTTCTATAGTCCTTATTTGTTTTTACTTTAACATATTAGCACATTTTGTGAAGAGCACCACCAATTTTCAAAATTTTGAGATTTTACACGGTGCATTGGTCACTGGTAGTAAATATACCTGGTGAATGGTTAAGCTCGAAAACAAAGATGTATGTGCCGCATCCGAAGGAATTTTGTAATTAGAACAATTAATATCGGAGATCTCGATAATAATTTCAACGGCTGCTAGAAAACAGACTTCAATATGAAATAGCGGGAAATCGCATCATGGACGTATCTACGCTCGTCCATTAGTTGTTTTATTGGTTCAGGCAAGTCAAGTTAGAGGTCATTTTCTTGAGGTGGCACAATTTCATCATGGACGGACATAAACTTAGCATTTCCAGCTCTGCCGTTAAGTACAGTCTGGGATCCCAATTCTAGTTCCAAAATCGCTTATTTTATGATAAATACACATTTTGAGCATTCTCTTTCACAGGTGTAGTTTCCTAGACTATTACCAACATAACTGTGCAAAAAATATCACATTTTGAAAATTGGGGGCGCTCTTCAAAAATGTGCTGTTATTGCTTTAAATTAATAGCTATGCCTGTGATATGCTCATTGGTGAACTTCAAGATGTGACCAATTTAAGTTAGTCTCTTTTACATTTTTAAAGGGATAAGCAGTGATAATGTTAGATTATAAATCTGTTAATCTTAGATTAAAAAGTCTGTACAATTGTTGTAAAAGAGGGTGGCCTGATGACAACCTTGCACCTATCTAAGTAGATCTTAGTATTAGCAAAAAATTAATATTTTTTCTCATAATACTGGTAAAATTTAAGATCCAGTAATTGCTTCCTTTTGATGTAATGAGCAAAAACATTTTCAAATGTGGTCGACCACACCAAATCTCACCCACTGTCTTGTGTATGGGCAAATGTTGGGTTTTTAATAACTATACAAGTTAATCGTGTAATGTTTCGCCCCTCCTATGATTTTACCCTGGCGCCGCCCCTGATCCGAACAGCTGGACCAATTTGTAAGGGAGGAAACAGCGTTTGAAAAAAAATGACAATCAGGTCACTAACCTTTAAAAACTTAAAGATAGGAATAAAATCACCAGATAGTTTGATAAAAAATGAGGTATTTGAGAAATTAATCATTCTGTCTGTTACAAATTGACATGCAGTGATGGTGACTCAAAATGTACACTAACTAAACAGCTGATTGTGGTACACACCACAAAGAATAAAAAAAATCAATGCAGGGCAACCAGCAAAAAGAGCAATGTTCCACTTTATGAGGTGGTCAGAAAGTCCATAAAAGGGGGTCATTTTTTGAGGGGTTTTGATCCACTTTTATGCAAAGGTCAATTTTTCCGAAGTCCAGCACCCCAAAAATAAATCCTGTGTATGGGCCTGGAACAAAGTATGTATTTCAATCCACTGAGAGTGAACATCGGGGTGCCACTAAGGGTGGCTTTGAGCTCCCTGCTGTATTAGCCAAAAAGATGTGAAGTCGGACTATATTCCCTCCACTATCTTCCAATTGCCCAGAGGACCAAATTCAAAGTTCTTCTCCTGGCCTTCAAAGCTTTTCATATCATTTGTCCTCAGTATCTGTCTTCATATTTCCAGATTTACCAGTCCACTTATGCTCTCCATTTGAGCTTATCCATCAAATTTCTTGTCACTCATTCAAATAAGCAACCCTGGTGATCGTGCCTTGTCAAAGGCCCTTGCCTTTGGAACGAGTTGCCTTCTGCAATTCGTGACCTTGATAGTCTCTCGGTTTTTAAAAGCCATTTAAAGTCTCATCTTGATCATAGCCTTTAATATTCTTTTCCTATTCCAGCGCCTTGCTTACTTTGTAAAAAGTGCTTTATAAATCTCATTATTATTATTTTAGAATAATGATCGTTTTAAAGATTTGTGGACATCACTTGGTAACGCACATTGGATACATGTTGAATTGAATGCGTTTAGCAATTAAAACATTTTTAAAATTAATTGAATTTGTTAATAATTCTCCATAACTTACTTTACAGTAAACATTGTTTTTTAACACCCTATTAAAAAAAAATGAATCATCTTAGATTAAAATGTATAACAACTTTACTTTTCCTAAAAGAATGTCCTTCCTCAATTTATACTTTGCTCGAATTTATCACAGGCTTAGAAGATCTCTAACAAACCAATACGCAAGATTTTACTAACATGCCAGCTGAACAGTTTGCGCAGGTGGTTGCAGATGCTTGGGCTGTTAGATTAAATTCCATCCTTGAAAATAAAATTGCCACAGGTGACTCAAAACGTGCAATGTGCGTAATGACGACGTCATTAGAGTCTTCTGCCATTTCATCAGGATGAAGATTGATGTGTGTTTGCTCACTATCAACTGCAGTCTCAATTTACAACTTGCCATAATTTAGTGTTTCTTAAATAGTTTAACAACTCACATCTGAAACGTCCATTTTCCTTCCAACCTTTAGAGGATCATTTTGTCTTTTCAAACCAGCCATTTCCCTTTGCAATATATATTTAATTTAGCACAACTTCTGAATAATGTTTAGTTAAATTTTAAAAAATTTTATTATTTAATTAAGTTTTGTAACACCATATTTCTTAAAGTGTTCTGCTGATTGGCTCAGTTCACTGCATATAATCATTAAATAACCTCCTGAGAACCATCAATCGACCTTTCAAAATAAAAACCCTATGTAAAAAAAAAAAACAAAATTATAAATAGGGGACACTCATGGAGGTAAAGGGGTCCATGCCTGCAAAACTAGGGGTGTTAATTTCAACACCCATCCCTGAATCAATAGGGGAACTGCCCCCACTGGTGTTAGATTTACACCATTTTGGTGTTTTAATACTGTCATGTTAATAAATTTTGGTGTTACCATGTATGAAGATGCACACTGCTTGGGTAATATTTTCTACCACCTGTCAGTGTTAATTAACACTACCAGTGCCAAATTTAACACTACTGGTTATTAATTCACACCCTTCATTCTGCAACCAATATGGGACATATCCGCTGGTGGTTTAATTAACACCAAACTTTGGGGTTAACATTTATATTTGTAATGTGTGACATTTTTTAGTAAGAGAACTGTTTGAGTTTGTTTTGTTTGTTCTATTGTAACTGCTTACCTCTAACATTTCATACGCAGCTTACCAAATGTTCAGCAACACTAATACTAAATTTCAACACATAAACTACCATTGAAAGCTTGACACCGCCAGGGTTTTAACAACACCCCAGTTTTTGCCAGTGTGGCCGAACCAGAAGTAGCCTTAATTGTCCCCGGGATCACTTATTTTTGACAGAAGTTCACATATTGGTGTGTGAAGCAAGCTACTATTGTTTTGTCTAATTGCCCTGTGCAATTTTCTATGGCTAAGAGTTTGTTGGTTGGATACTAGCAGCAAAAAATGTTCCATTCGGTGGAACTCTTTTGGCAACTTAAGTGCTTGTTACGATCCTCTTGGGACCCCACTCATGACTTAACGGAAAGTAGTATCAAATAAGCCCTTTTGAGTTCAGACTCGAATGTGCAGTCGGGTGCTGGTCATGTGGAAATGAACTTCCGGTTCGAGATGATGAGTATCAGAAGTAGTGCATTGGGCAGGTCCAGAGCAAACGATTAAAATATAGCAAATAACTCGAATGAGGCAATATGCAAACTTTAAAACCATACTGCATTCTATCATTTCCTGGCACAGCAAGCTTGCAAGTGGTTTTTCAACATAACAGGACATAGCAAGCTGTGCCTTGCATGGCAATAATCTAACACATGAAAGGAGAACGCCATTAAAAGTTGTAGAGGGATCACCATGACAGGAGACTTGGGTTGAATAGTAAAAATTACGAAAGGGCTTATTTTGTTGTTGGATTGAAAGGCCACATTTTGATCATTATCTTAAATCAAATGTCAGCTTTCAAATCCCTTTCTTTCCCAAGATACTGGCAAAAAATCCTATTTTTAATGGTTAACCATAAATATTAGAACAGTAGTGAATAGGGCGTTGCACTATGAGTTATTGTTATCCTTGCATCAAAACGGCAAGTTTGTTGTTTCCCACAGTAATTGGTGGTCAAGTACAAGTATCAAGTAGGACACAATAAGGACACAAAGCAGAACAAGCACCTTTAAGAAGATCGGAACTGTCATTAGAAAGGAAAATAGGCACCTTTAGCAGATCTGAAACTTTTTTCATTTTTAGAAAGGACAATACGGACACCTACACTGACTACACAAAACCTGTCAGCACACAAGAGCTTAGCATGGTGCCAACGTGTATTATGTTGATGATCACGCAATTAATATTCCATTCAATTGCACCCAACATCACACCTTGGTGATTCATGCAGGACCCTTGAAATGGATCTCTTGCGGATACGAGACCATAATCATTATGAGACACCTTTGGAGATAGTTTTGGCACTGGAAGGTTCCATTTATAAAGTCTGTTGCTATGCAAAACAGGAGAATTTATTCTAGGGCAATTTAAACTTGTTGTATGCTAAATGAAGGCGAGTAAGAGCCAGCCTGGGTGTTTCAATTTGAGACAGCTTTGAAGTGAAAAGATACATAAGAAGCAGTGGTTACATATTGCATTGTATGGAAATCATTAATTTGGGAAGTTAGCAAAGCAGCAAGAAATTCTAAAATTGTAAAATACAGTAAGGGAAAATGAAAGCAAAGCGCTGAAAATAAACAAAATTTGTACACTGTAACTGCTTAAAGGGGGTGGCCAGATTTAAGGATATGGAGTTTTCATCTTGATAGATTGGCCTTGTGCCCCCAAAACCACATCTGTATAGTTTCGTGCCGATATTTCAATCAGTTTTGATGTGAGCGCTTCTAAGACGTGATTTTGTAAGTCATAGAGCATGTGTAAACTTAATATGGTCAACCAAAATGGGGTACATTTCGCTCACAAACTCCAAACCAAACATCCTTTGGCCCTAAGATTCTAAGGGTAAATGAGAAAAATAGTAGCTTTCTTCTGATACCAAAAATGTGGACCACTTCCGGTTTAAACTCTGGGGCTTCTGGGGACGAGGCAATCAGCGATAGGCACTGGACCTTTAAAAAACAAACAAACTAAATGGGCATATTAGCACCTGATTACAACAGAGGTATGAAGAGTTTATAATACTCATTATGTCCAACATTTTATACAAGTGGCCCGACTTGGAGACTACTAAAGAACATGGTGAAAAAAAGGAAGTATGGACTTCGTCTATTTGGAAGTCAGTTCCTTATCAGAAGATGCGCAATGCAAGTCTTAAAGGACACTGGCACATTTCATGAAAAGTATGAAATTTCTGCAAGTTGCTCACAAATGATAGTCTGACCATTGGAAGAATAGAGATCTGTTGACATAAAAAATATAACATGACCCAAAACAGATAGGTACATTAAAGAAGCTAACTTTTGTTTGCCATAACTTTAATCAACAAATGTATATAGTACCTAAATATCATAGAAACTCGTACTCAAAAGTACCAGACCGGGTCAAACAAGGTGGCATGCAGTGAGAATACTCTGGCGTGTGGTTTTCTGTGTTAAGGCAATTTTACATGCCAATTAATGCACCGGCATCATTAATGATTTAAAATTTGTTTGTTTTTTTTTTTTTTTTTTTTTTTTTAATTAAATTTTAGTTGAAGGCTAATGTATATAAAAGTATTAAACAGGACAAAAATATAAATGTTGAAATCTAGAGGGCAATATTTTTCAATGTGCCAGTGTCTATTTAAAGCTGACTTTCCTAAGGCAGTCTATGCCTTATGCATTCCTTTTGTGATGCATCCTATCCATACTTGGCATGGGACACATTAAATAGAACGAAAGCAAACCTGTAGCTTGATATATTATGTCATTTATCATTGAAACTTGTCGTAAAAAGTCTAATGTACAACCCCAGACAAATCAATATTACAGTTGTAAGATTTTTATAGTGGTCGTTAGGAATTATAAATAATTGCACACATTATTTGTTTCAATTCCATGCAGATTCTGCTGTATTTCAGGAACAAAATTAAGGTTAATAACCTTCCGATGAAACCCCCTCTTTGGGGCATCTTTAAATGTAAACGAGTGAAAAAAATTCACTCCCAAAAGAGTGGACTCTTTGTAAACCACTCCTAAATAGTGGTTTGTACTTAAAATAGAGTAAATTTCCACTCAAAGAGAATAAAAAATCACTCCCAAAAAGAGTGGATTTCCACTCGTTGAGGGAGTTAAACGAAGGGACAACACTTTTGAGGAGTGAAAAGAAGGACACATGAAACGAGTGGAAATCCACTCTTTTGGGAGTGACGTTCAACTGCTTTTTGGAGTTAGTGACGTTCACTCTTTTTGAGTGGAAACTTGCTCTTTTAAGTACAACAACCACTATGTTGAGGGGTTTTAAAGAAGTTTTCAATCTTTGGGGAGTGACAATTGTTCACTTGTTTACAGTTAGAGAGTATAATAATCACTGCAGTAGTAATAAAACACATCACTTGATTTTAGGAATCTGTAGATCGAAAATGTTTCTTTCACTTTTTATGAATGTATGGAACCAAAGCCACCACCATGTTGTGTCAAAAGCACACCTGAGTGTTGTAAAAGGTATTAACTTAAAAAAAAAGAGAATGGCGTAATAAATGTCAGGTATTAGTAGTGATATCACTAGCACAATCAATTACTATCACATACAGAATATGGGTGTACAGAAAAGTATTGTCCGGCACTTAAACCTTAAAGAGTAAACATCAACACAATAATCATCTTTATTTTAGAATATGAAATATTTATAACATTTTTTTTCAATACCTTTGTCTCATTTTGATTGCCTTGGGGGTCATTGTACTTAAAAAATATGTCCCCTTAAAGGCCAATGACCTTTGAAATCCATTCCGCCAAATATGAGTCGGATTCACCAGGGTGGTTGTACCATCGCAGTACCAACCTAGTCAGAGTTGTTTTTTTCTACTAATACCTGACATTTATTACGCCATTATCTTTTTTTTAAGTTAATCCATTTTACACTCTGTGGTGCTTTTGACACACATGGTGGTGGCTTTGGTTCCATACATTATATAAAGTGAAGTCAATTTTGATCTACAGATCCTAAATCAAGTGATGTGTTTTATGACTACTGGCAGTGATAGTATCTCTCTAAATGTAAACAGTGAAAATTCACTCCCCACAAGAAGTGACTCTTTAAAACGCCCTCCAAATGAGTGGTTTTGGGACTTAAAAGAGAGCGAATTCCCACTCAAAAAGAGTTAACATCACTCAAAGAGTGAACGTCACTCCAAAAAGAGTGGATTTCACTCGTTTTTTTTCATGTTGTCCGTCGTTTCACTCCTCAAAAGTGTTTTCCTCGTTTAACTCCCTCAAACGAGTGGAATCCCACTCGTTTTGGAGTGATTTTTATTCTCTTTGAGTGGAAATTTCCTCTTTTTAAGTACAAACCACTCATTTTGGAGTGGTTTACAGAGTTTCAATCTTTTGGGAGTGAAATTTTTTTCACTCGTTACATTAGAGAGTATAGGCCCACAAAAAGAGGGGGTTCATCTGAGAGGTTATTCTATAAGAAAATAGACACCAAGAGAAAGGCCGAATTTTGTTCCTGAAAATAACGCATAATCTGCATGGAATTGAAACAAATAATTTGCAATGATTAATGAAATTCCTTACTACAACTTAAAAATATAACACTGTAAATATTGTTTTCTGGTAATGTACATTAGTACTTAAGAAAGTTTTCAATGATAAATCCATAAGGATCAGCACAAGGTGTGCTCTTCTAGTAATGATGTGTCCCCACATGCCTAAGTAGCTGAGGATCGGGAGCATCACAAAAGGATGCATAAGGCATAGGACATTCCTTATGAAGCCAGCTTTAAATAGACACTGGCACAATTGAAAATAGTGTTCCCTCTAGATTTTTCAAAATTTTAATATTTTTTGCATGGTTTAAAGCTTTTTATATACATTAGCCGTCCCCTGAAATTATTAAGTCCTCATCATCGCACTTATGGGTAAACGAAAAAAAAAACAATTTGTAATAATTAATGATGCCGGTGAAATTCAGGGCAGTAATTTGCTGTAACACAAGAAAACACATGCTAGAGTGATTCTCACGGCATGCACCTTTTTTGAACGGTCTGTGACTTTTGAGTATGATCTATATATTTAGGTAATGATACATTTGGTTTGATTAAAGGTTATGGCAAAACTTCAAGTTAGCTTCTATTAAATGTACCTATCTGTTTTGGGTATGTTATATATTTTATGTAACATAATCTCTATTCTTCCAATTGGTCTATACTACATTTGTGACAAATTGAGAAAATTGTCATATTTTCCTTTAAAATGTGCAGTGGTCCTTAAGACATTGTTTGGCATCTTCTGATAAGGAATGACTTCCAATAGAAAATCCTCATAAATTCCCTTTTTTCACCCTGTCTTATATTACGTCTCCAATTTCCAATTTGTATAAAAATGTTTTGGCAAATATAATTATAGCTCTTCATACCTTCTTTGTATCATGTGCTAATTATGCCAAATTTGTTTTTTTGTTTTTAAAGTTCACTGCCTGATCGCTGATACCTCGTCGCAGTCCCCAGAAGCCCCAGAATTTTACCGGGAAGTGGTCAACATTTTGTATCAGAAGAACTACTA
>JAMKCH010016544.1:0-38186 GCA_023653785.1 Ophioderma brevispina
TCGTGAAAGACAGGTTAGGGCAGGGTTCCTTAGTGTGCGTTTTGCGTCTATGACGCAACTTTTCCAAAGGTGGGGACGCACTTTGGTCTAGGATAGAGTAAAAGTTGCGTTCGTCTCTATGGGACCCGCAAAAATATAGCCACTAAACACTATAAAAATCACAGAATTTGCTCTGGACACATGGTCACAATTATTGTATCATTTTCACTCAAAAAAATAATTATTCTGTTACTATTATACATGTAGGAAATCTGTGAATAAATATAGTTAAAATTGACTGTATTTACGTCTTTATTAGTTCACTACCTCTCTCACGTCCCAAAGGGTATTCATGAAATCAAGATACTCAGTTCCTTTGGAGTGTAAGGGTCATAAGGGTAATTACTTTACAATTTGCCCAGTCTAAGTTTTGGATTTGGATGTGTATGGATTGTTTGCAGTTCATTAAAGGTGCAACAAGAGATTTCAAGTCATCCATATTTTCTGTGAATGTAATGATTCATATTAGATTAGACACTAAAGTCGACTCAGGAGATTTCGAACTATTATTTTTTTGGGTAATTGTAATATGAAAAAAAGTTCAACTAGAACTAAAGAGTAGTAACCTAAAATACACAATTACGAAATTTGGATGAATCAGATTTTTCGTTTTGATTGCAGTAAAACATTTATGGTAGTTTTACGTCCCATAGGATAACTATGTATAACAAAAAATTCCGGTCCGAAATTTTATAACAAAGTTGTGATTTTCTATATGAAGGAATTCGATTAAGCTTAGAAATTTAACAAGTGATTATAGTATATGCGACAAGCATTATGTACATGCAAAAAACACTATTTTTTTGGAAATTGAGGGCGCCTCCTAAGGAATCCTCTGAGTCGGCCTTTAATAGACTCCCTACCTTTTATTTGGTTAAGAAATAACTTAAAATGATGACAACAAAACAATGATTTGTAATGCTTATATTTCAATAGAAAAACATAGGCTGAATGTCATATTTTGCTCCTGTAAAAAAATTAGTTTCACCAATTATAGTAACCAAAGAAATTCAGACTTAAACTTGTCGATGGGGAATTTTTGATAGATAATTTACACCAGTTGCAAAATCAGGAATTCACATTTTTTAGGGACACCTGTTATGTGGAAATCTCTCGTTTGCACCTTTAAGGATACAACAAGTGCTCAAACCTTGACACGCATATAATTCTTAGTTGACGCACTTTTTCCACCTCAGGGAAACAAAATTTGCGTCCAAGTAGACGCACTTTTTTCAAAACCTGGTGTGAACCCTGGTTTAGGGGCATTTTGAAAGTCCATGTTCACGCCATTTCATATCCACCTTTGAATACCAAGTGGCCCCCCCCCGGGGCAATCACCACTTATCCTGAGACCAATTGGGGGTTTTCGGGTATAGGGGGAACAGTTTCAATTCATAGAGCAGTGTGCTAGAAATAGAATTTGTCCAAATATTTGTCTGATTTACTCTCTTAAAATGAAAGAGAAGAGTGAAAAATCACTCTGAATTTCGAGTAATTTTAAATAACTCTAATCGAGTGGCTTTTAGCTCTAAAGAGCAAACAGAAACTGAACATGACACCTTAACTCGCGGTTAACCAAGCTCACTCTGTTACAGAGTGGATCAAAATGCCACTCTTCTTCGGAGTGAAGCCCACTCTGAACTTTTATTGACCGATTTTAGCTCTAAATAGTGAGAAAAATGCTCACTCTTTTGGAGTGACTAATAGCAATCAGAAACGCCACCACATAGCGCGTGATTATCTTTCGAACAACATGGCGGGGACGAGTTAAGTGAGACCGTCAGCAAATGGTTGACTGAAGTTGAAATTAGTGAAGAATCATAGATATCTCACGGGGGAGTATATTGTATGTGTCGGTCACAGTTTCATAGCCTTTACAGACAAAGTGTGGTGGAGAAGCATTAAATGTTTATTTACTTTATGTCACCTCGGTTACATGCGTATAGTCTGCGCCAGTCTAGGCTTACACATGTACGAACCGCACATCATGAATGTCACGGGCATGTATGCCATTAGCATACACGTCATGCATGCCAAAAATCAGGCATGTCTCATGAATCATGCCAATGATGCGCCACAATAGTCATTCATGTCACATGCTATGCATTATGACTACACATACATTATAAGCACCAACACGAACAAAATTCACAAAGAATCAACAAACTCTATAAGAGTGACTAGTTCCTCTAAAAACAGTGGAGTATCAGGTCACTCTTTCATAGAGTTATTTTGTTCACTCTTTATTTTGAGTGGATCTCATTCTAAAAGATGCGTCACTCAGCTGGCACTTTTTTGGAGTGAGATTTCACTCTTTGAGTGGTTTTTCACTCTTTCGTTTTAAGAGCGTACCACCTTGACCTGGGATACTACAGTTCTGATTCTGACTATTCACTGTCAGAAGGCATGTGGTTTAAATTACAATACCTTTCTCAATCTCCCCAGCCTGTGGAATTATCCCAGTACTTTTCTTGCATACTAATTCTTGGTGTTTATGCCATTAATGTTCGTTTGAAAATGTGAAACACTCTGGTGAAGACATTCCTGAAGCAAGTATACACCCCAAAGAAACGAAGTATGCAAACGTTAACTAATGGCTGCCTTCTTTCTAAAGCCACTAACTTAAAGGTGCTTAGGTTCTGAGTTATGTTTATTTGGGTTCTCTGAATGATATGAGGGCCTGACACATGCATGTATTTCCAATCAAGTACCACCCATGGAAACAAACCTGCAGTTTTGATTGTTGAAGCGATAATCATATTGCAAAGCCCTATCATACTTTGTTGGGGTGGGGGGGGGTTGGGTCCCAAAGACAATCGGAAACAGCACCCTTTAAGTCTTGATAAGCTTGCTTCCCCATTTGAACAAAGATTCTCACTGTAATTTGATAAGTCTCAATTTCCTTTTGCAACATGCATTCACCAGTGTTTTTAGAAAATAAGCTCCTTCGATTTTCAGTTCAGTATGATTATGGTACCCAGAACACACAGGGATAATTCATACATGTGCATCTCACTGAACTGTATCCTGGTGGATGAGTATCTTGCAGTGAGCGAGTACTTTTTGAACTTAAGCTGCATTTATATTGGGCTACTAAAACGAACTCATTTTCAGCAGGATATGAGACTTTCTTCTGAAGAAGGATGTTATCGAGTGCCTTCTTGCGAAGCTTACCTGCAATCATCAGAACTAAAGCCCTCGCGATAAGATTGAAAACTGGGATTTGAGTTGCATCTGCCAAGATTTTTTCTGGATTTAACCAAAATCCTCTTGAAATGTCAGCTTGTTTTTCTGTGTGTGTGTGTACCACATCCAATAGCACAGAGAATGGATAAATAGTGAGTTAAGAATGGGCAAGTTGAAGAGAGTTTAAAAAGCATTGAGTTAAAGGCTGACTCGGAGATTTCCCTATGAGGGGCGCACTCATTTTTCAAACAATCATGTTTTTGGCATTTACATAATGCTTGTCCGTATACTAATCATGGTGTGAAATAACTAAGTTCAAATCGAAGTCCTTCATATAGAAAATCACAACTTTGTTATAAAATTCCGGATGCGGAATTTTTGTTATACACGGTATCCTATGGCACTGTTATACTGTACATTTATGTTAACTGCATGAAAACGGAAAATCTGATTCAACTCTAACTTTGGAATTGAGAATTTAAGGTGATTTATCTTTAGTTCTAGATGACTATTTTTAATTACTACACAAAATAATTATATTTTGAAATCTCTGAGTCAGCCTTTAAAAAGAAGCAATAATAATATCAAGGTGTTTTTAGTGGGGGAACGTGTTGGCGCAGCGTATCTTCCCTCGCCTTTCACCAATGAGGTCTCGGGTTCGATTCCCGGCAGGGGCTCGTTCTCAGTGGCTTTATGTGAATTTGGTTCTCGATCCATACTCGTTCCCACAGGTTTTCTCCGGGTACTCCGGTTTCCTCCTGCTTCTAAAATCGAGCTTCTTGGCATAAATCTGTTCAGGTCTTATGGTTTCTCTGATGTGCTGAGCTCCTTTCATGGCAGCCGCACAGCGCCTTGAGCACGTTTACGTGGATATGTCGCGCGTTAAAAATACAAATTATTATTATTATTATTAGTCAGAAAGAAGATTTGTCATCATCTTGGGCAGGATCTGACTCCGCCAACAGTGTATATGGGGGTATCCAGAGGGTGTATTGAATCAATCCCACAATGCACCATTTTTGGGATATTTCACCTCAATAAGGTCATGTGATCCCACAAAAATCCTATTCTTAACAAAAACCTGACTTTTATGCTCATTTTAGCCCACAAAGCAATTGGTACATGGGGAATTTAAGCATGATCATGAAATGTCCTGTGGTTCTTAAACTTTTGGAACACTTTTTATCCCTAAGTACTGACATGTGTTTATACAGTAGTATAGGCAGATTGTAATGCATGATGAGATTGGTTCAAAACACCCTCAGGGTCAATCTCAACTTTATCTTGTTTTGCACGAAATTGTTCAGATTTTGGACCAGATTTTCTGTGCAGTTGTAGATGAATTAGCATTTCCAACTCATCCCGAACCAGTGTAATAACTCGCAATATGTGTAATTCAGGAATTTACAGCCCTCTTATATAGTCATGCAAATGTGACCTGATAGCAAGCCAAGGAGAATTAGTTGATTATTACATATTCAGTAACTTTTTAAAACAAATATTGATCAGCAAACATTGCTTTCTAATGTGAAGCTAAGCTCAATTAACTTGCCCTAGTTTAGCAATGTTATTTTGTTAGTATTACTGTGTGGGCATCATAAAAATATTTATTCTGTACCCAGGTTCGTTGAGATTTTACTTAGAGAAATAAGGGTATTGTTTTTAGCCTCTGCCGGGTATCTATATGTCATATCCACACAGGCGATGCATTATTTTTTAAGTTAGAACAACAAGGCGCAGCACCCAAGTTGTTTACTGCTTAAAATAGTGCTGTCGCCCGTGTGATTATGCACACGATTAGATTACACGGCAGAGGCTAAAAAACAAAATCTGTATTTTCACCCTCATTCAAAATAAGAACAAGGGGCTATATTGGTAACCATTACTGAAATGTTATGATTTTACCCAACGAACGAACCCAGGCTTTTTAAATCGATAGTCTGTTGTTACTTTGTGCCTTCAACTGGCCCGCCCAGATCATTAGTATGTATGCGCTAGCGTGTTGAGCCAGACACGATTGTGTGGTTACCGTGTGTATCGTCTAATCACACGGCTAAGACCAATGATGGGAAATTGCGAAACAATCTACGTGTTAAGAATTGTTTTTCTGGTAATGATGCAAAATTGACAGTTCTGGCCTGCTTTGGTCAGTATGCTGTTTGTGGAAAAGGATGGAGAGGACTTTTTAATTAGAAATTCTAAAGGGTAGCCCATTTGTCTTCAAGGGGGGGGTTGGAAGTTTTCTAAAAAAAAAAAAAAAAAATTCCCCACAATATGAGCAAAAAAACTTTCCCCACTTTCAATTAAAAAAAAAACTTTACCCGACCCTTATTACGGAAAACACGTCCCTCGAGTAGGCAAAAAAAAAAAAATCAAGCCTATGACTGAAGAAAAAAAAAAAATTGCCTCCAAAAGCCAACGAAAAAAAAAAAAAAACTTGCCTCACCCAACTTCCACAACCCACCCACCTTGAAGTCTAATGGTGCGTTCCATAAAGGTGTATGCCCCTTGTAGGAACTGCAAAACACTTAAACATGGAGAGTTAGGTTCATAAACTCATTCGCAATTTGTAAAATTTACTGCATTAAACCTAAAATTAAGCTAAATTTTTTTTTTTTTTAAATGTACAAACCAAGGAAAATGAGGGGAGTGAGGGGGGTATGAGAAACAAAGATTTTTTAACAAGACCTTGATCTAATAACAACTATTGGTCTATATTTTCAATATGTATATTGTGGGATTTAAAAAAATCCGAGTTGGTAGATCAGTCCATGAATAATCATACAACACACATTGACATTGCATTGTGGGAGTTCAAGGAGCATTAGGAATTGTGGGAAAAGTCAGGAGTGGCAAAAACATCATGTTTTTGTGAAATTGGGGACTCCGCACCCGATTCCGGCATCACATTAGACGGATCAATGCGACATGGGAGTTGAAGATGTTTTCTGGGAGAGAAAGAGCTCACTTCTTGTCATCAAAAAACATGTTTTTAGTCCGAGAGTTTTTGAAGGCTGCGCCAGAGTCTTGGGTTTTCAGGAATGCTCATCCCTTTCCTTTTTTTTTTTTAAATTGCCCTTTGTTTTTTTTTTTTTTTTTTTTTTTTTTAACAATAAATTGGTGACATTTTTTATTCACATGTGAACACATCGGACACAGGTGGTTTCAATTAAAACTGTTCTGGAATATAAAGTGGTGTGCAGTGCAGAAATGGTCTTTCGAATAGCTGCCTTCTTGCATGTTTATTCAATTTACGTTCTATCAACTAAAAATGACAAGTCTTCCGTCATTGGCTTTAAGATGGTTGTTAGAATTGAAGGAACCATTACAAGTTGGGGGGAACCCTTTGCATTTTAACTACTGCATAAGAATCTTTTTACTTAGAGAACTTTTTGAAATTTTGAATATATTTTTGAAATGTGCAAAATGTCTATTAATGGAATTATAGCTTTATAACAGTAAAAGTTCACTAGCTATTCATGCATCTAGTGAGCTATTTCACATCGTATATCTTATTATGAGGAGAGCAATGCCACAGTTGGGCATTAAAAATTTAGTGCTGAAGGTTTCGCTGGTTCAAATATCAGTAGGACCACTATAATGATGGGAATAATTCTGGGTGTAATTTGTAAAAATTGAGGATTACCTTTCATTGTGGTTCTTTGGAATTGGGGAACAAACTGCAAAAACACCTCATCCCTCAGAGGGTCTTGCCATCATGTAACGAGCCAATCAAGAGATACTGTAAGAAAAGGCGGAAGACCTCAAATTGAGTTCATGGGTTGATGATGCTTAGGGCAGCTATTACATATGTGCCATTTTAGTGCCACCATGCAAAACAGGGTGCAATTCTTACAATTCCATCCATATATGGGCATTAGAGGTACCTGAGGCCATGATCAAGTGAATATTAAATTGCAGTCTCCAAAAATGTGATTATAAACTTCATCCAATACAATGTAGGCCAGTCAAAATAGAATGAATGCTGCCTTAACCCAACACTAATTGCAACAGAATCAATTCCAACAGAATTGTATTGAGAATGCCTTTAAAACAACATATCAAAAGTCTACTAAAATCAAAGGAGTGGAACATATATATATAAGGGGGTAATGTTTATACAGGGGTCAAAATATGAAATGTATCAAAATGCGTTGAAAAGTATGCCAACGTGTTCGTTACATTTCCAGGATGGGGGGGTAAATTTTCAGACATATCCGTTCGTTATAAAAATGGTGTCAAATTGTTCGTCTAATGGTGCAGAACCCGAAAATATACTGGTTGCACCATCTATAATATTCGTTGCTTAATTGGAATGCAAAATGTGACTGGGGACTACAGGGTCTATGGGAGGTCACTAGTCATAGCTCTGTAATTCTTATGTAGAAAGTTCAAACAAAGAATCTATTTACATTTACTTATCTAGTGGGACAAATTTAACCGTTTACAACCAGTCCGATCAAAATCCGACCATTCTATGAATTTTACCCCAGGATGACCTTGAACTGTTATGTGCCTATTGTACTAAAACTATAATGCGTAGATAGGGCAAACTATACCTTTTTTTAAACCTTAGGAGTATCCCAATAAATTGGTACATCATTTAAATCAATTCGAACAATTCTAATTTTTTACCCCTGTACAAACGTTTCCCCCTTATTTCTACATGTTCCACTAGGTTGATTTTGGTAGACTTTTAATATATTATTTTTGGACTATTTCACAGTATATTAACACCAAAATGGTTTCTGTTGCAATTTGTGTTGGGTCAAATCATGAAATTACTGGACTAATGTACCTATGGAGAAATACAAAAAATAGCTCATTTATTATGCAGTTTTTACATTTTTTGCACAGAGTAAGCATAAATAAGAAGTCATTAATTTAGCAGAAACACTGGTTTGGCAAAGATAACCTATACAGAAAGGTTAGAGGTCACAGAGAATGAAACAATTCAAGTGAAAGGTAAACATTCAGAGTAACTTGAGAAGCAATATTTTATATTAACAATATTTTTTTTTCTCAATGCTATTTGAATTAGGTACACATAATAAAATCTAGGTCTTGTTTTCCTAACAATATCTTGACATGGATAACATGTTTTTGTAAGGAGAGTAAAAATATTAGCATAGGATTATCAGGAACCTTTTTTGATTAAAATTGAAACATCTCCTTCTCCACTTCGCTTTGAAAAAAACAATCTCAGTGCATGCGCCTTTAAAGAGCAATTGAATGCTATTTAAGCATGTTTTGTGCCTGCAGGAATAGAAACGTGGAATGTTCATGTATGTGCGCACATGTAAGCCGAGAAGAAACCCAGGATGAAATCCCTTATCATTCGCTGTTGTGTGACAGAATAACACCTTAGTCTTTAGACCTGAAAGCCAAAATATTGCTGCATTTAAACCTACATTGGTCCAATTTAGGGAGATGTTTACCGAAAGTTAAGTCAATCCTGTAGCTTTTAGCTTGAAAAGCTGATTCTTCCATGAAATAATAATTTTGATAAAAAATTGAGATTCTGCCGAGTATATTTCTACAATGTGTGTTTATGCAATTATATTTGAAGAGGTAAAGCTGGCCAGTAGTGCCAGGGGTGGAGATCTGTTGTAAAGAAGTGGGGGTGAGAAATGACATAACAACATGTTTGACGCGTGAAGCACGAGCCTAGCGGCATTAGGTCTGGTGGATCCAGGGGCGAAGGCCCACAATTTCAGCATTTTAAGTGCAAATTGCTGCCAAAATCTGACCCATAATACCGCCCAATTATCAATGAGATGCAATACAGAAACATCTTTTACTGCACAAAGATATGGGGGAGGGGGGGGGTGATTACATTGACCACCCCCCACTCCAAAAAGTGGGTAGGTTATATCCCCACCCCACCCCCCCCCCTCAGGATTTCTGCCTCTGCATTAGGCCTCATCCATACCACCCAATCCCTGCCCCCTTTCTCCTTTCTTCAGATTGCCAACATGAAATAGAAAGCATTTGATTAAATCGAAAGTGAATTAAAGGAGAGCTGCCCTCACGATGCTTTAGCTGCAGGGGGAAATACAAATGTGTGAAAGTGAAGGCGAATTACATTTTTTGTTACCCCTGGATGGGATCAAGTCCTGTTGAGTGTGAAACCAGGGTGTGTTGAGCATTGTTGATAAGGAAAAGCCTGTGTCTTAATCTTTGCCCTCACAAAGTGGGGGTCAGCCCCGGTCTGGGCCCAAGGGACCACTTACAAGGGATCAAAAGAGAGGGTTTCGGGTTGGTGGGGGAGAAGGCGGAACGGCTTCGCCATTTTTGCTCCACTTGGAATTTCAGATTATGAGTCTTGGGTCTGACTTACAAAAATTGTGGAAAGTAGAGAGCATGTTTGAACCCTACATATAATCATAACACTGGGGCATGTAATACCATGCAAAAAATACATATGATAACAATGTTGTCTGCACTTCTAGTATTACTGTACATGTGATTTGTCTTCAAAAGACATTTTTTTTACAATTTTATAAAAAAAACAAACCTTTGAACTCTGGATTGGTCATTCATAGAGTTTTTAACTTTCTTAACCAATCAGAGACAAAGTACGAAAAGCTTAATATACATTTAGCTAATGGTTAGAGCTAGAAAGTCTTTAGTGCAAGTGGTCCCCGGTTCAAAATCTCTGTGGGACCACTGCTGGATTTAATTCGAGTCTCAATTCTGATCTAATTTGTATATTGGTTATTTATTAAAACGGGAATTTACCACTCTCATCATGGTTCATTGATATAGGCAATGAAACAATTGAAAGCTTCCAAATTGCGTGTGTGCTTAGTTTGAGTTTTTTTCAGCATGGCTTACATGCACTATTAGCTGCTGCTTCGAAAATGCATTGTTTCTGTTTGTTGTATTTTGACAATTTGAGTACAAACGCAGGTGATATTGTCATATGTTGTTAACACTTAGCGTTATATGAGAACTCTTTAAACGTTCAGTTGCTTGGTAGTTTCTGATTTTGAAGCACAGACCCACTTAGTCTTGAATCGGAAGGCATGTGAAAAACATATGCTTTGATGTGTGAGAACATATTGTAGAATAATTGATTTGGGTTACGTACCAGATATAGACAACAGAAAAAGACCACTGCAAAAACATTTTGAAAGGAGTGTTTTGGGGATAAGATGTGAAATGTGATTGTCGTTATATCATAACAAAAAAGTTCACAATTGTAATAATGTCAGGTTGATTGAAAACAGGGTATGTTGAAATCAATTAGGGAGTTGGGAATTGTTGTGGTTGATGCTAGGTTAAAGGAACTACCGCAGTGATTGCTAAATCAAAAAAATAGACAAAAAACACATAAAAATCAATTTGTTTCATGACTATAACAAGTATAGAAAAAAAAAAAGTATCTTAACATGCCCTACAAGTGATAAGACCAGAATCAACCTAATATTGGACTACAATCAGAGATTTTAGTCAATTACGGTCTGTACGGAAAACTTACTACAAACAACGTAAGTGAATGGAGATTCACATCTCTGAACAATGCTGTTTTCTTCCTTATTGGTCAGTTTTTCAGTTGGGAAAAATAAATTATGAGGAATCTACAGACTTTATCCTTCACTTTTAAGCTATTCCTGCCAATTTCAAATGTGACTCTTTTAGATGATTCGCTGATAGTGTCTTTAAACGATGCATTTCTGTGCTGGAATTAAATGAGATGAGTGACTGAAGTAAGTCGGTTGGTTTGCACTAAACAAAAATGACTATGTGAAAATCGGTCCCGCTCGCTTCCCATGTAAAACATCACTATTATGCCGTCTATGTAGGGCCGTGTGACATAACCTCAACTCCCAAGACTGCATTCGTTGACCTCCGCTTGACCCCGTTGGGAAACCGCAGAATAACAGTAAATTAAATTTGTGGTTTGATAGAGTGGCTTTGTGTAATTGCCAAAATCAATTGTTGAGCATGGGTGCAGTGCATTGCATGGTACCTAACCACTCTTACGGTTTCTGCGTTCACTGTGTGCTCTTGTGTGCAGGGAAGAACCTTGGCATGGGAAATGAGGCTGTGTCACTTGAACAGCCATGCATAGGATTACAGCAACATACAAATTTTGGTTCCGATTTCGCAACCAAATCATCAACGGGCTTCATTCATTCACAAGCCTTTCTGGGCAAAACATCTCCAAGCTAGGTGTGCGGTACTTCCGGGATCTTGTTTTGAATACAACGCAGCTTTTTCCTGATGAGCATCTATCGAAAGATAGGAAAGATTAATTGTCTCTGTGGGGAGTTTGGTTTCAATTCACCATGTTGAAATGTGTCGAAGAGAACGGTGCAAAAGGGTGTGTTTTTGTTGAATTCCGTTGCTTAGTGGCTCGTTTGGTTACTTGTATTTAGGCACAGATTTTTTTTTGCAAATGAAATAAGAAAAGGACCATTATGCAGAGCATGGGAGTTAGGTTTCATGGGTGTGAGTTGCTTAGCGTTTCGTGCTTGCTGTAAGAAAATACTTAGCCCAATATTAACCTAGCCCCCTATAATCAGTTATATGAAAGTTTTTAGCCTGATTCTTACCTTAAGATGTTATTTTGTTTGTTCGGCCTTAAGTTTGTATTTGGCAACTCAAAATGGCCCACGGCACCCATTTGAAAATATAGATTACTTCTTTCCATCTTCATACATATACTATTTGGTTTATCCGCAAGGTTGCCAAATTCTAACCAGTGTGGAAAAGTTGGTACACCTTTGTAAATGCCCAAAATTTAACTGTTACCACCCACACAATTCTAAAGAAAGTTTCTGTCCGATCAATCTTCTTTTATTTAACGCACAAACATACTATCACTGTAGAGATGACCTACTTTTCGGAAAACGTAAAGCTCAAGTAAATGCCTTCATTTAAGCACAAAACCTCCTACACTGTATCATAACTAACTCATTTTGGAATAAGCCTCAATTTAAAATGACCTCTTTCATGGATCCAACCTTCTGCCATAGACATTTCATTGAGTAGGGTTGGCCTACTTTACTGCTTGCTAAGCATCACTACCTTCTAAATCTCCTTTAAAGCCGACCCATACTGAAAACCCTGTCCCTGATCATTACTCTTGTAGTGGGGAGTTGTTCCTCAATTTGTCAATGACAACAGAAGTTTGGGGGGAGAGTTTTTAGAGCCTAAGGTATTGTCTGTAAAATTGAAAATTGTCACCCTCAATTCATTTTTAAAGGTGCACTCTACATGTGTTTCTAGTTCCTTAGGATTGTGTCTTAAGGCAACTATCAGTGATTCTGCCAAAGTAATTTTCTCAGTTTTGTAGAAATAGAAAAAAAGACAATATGTACTTTTTTATGGAAAACTTCGTAAGGGTAGGGCTTTTGTTTGATACACTTTGTCAACGTTCATGCCACAAGTGGAGCCATATTGCGACATGTCGCCATATTTTCTTCCGCATCGACATGTGACACATAAAACCGGTAAAAATGAAAAAAGTATTGCCCTAAAAAATATATTATTTCATTTGTTTAACCCCAGTTGGTATGCTATAGTGAATATTCCAGGGTAAGTTTTTTGTATTTTAACCGTGAGACTCATACCTGGGCACAGTTGTGTTTGATTGATTTGTACGAGCAACACCACCAAGGCCAATTGACTTTTAAAACATCGTGACAAATCGGCTAAAGTTGGGTATTTTTAATCAAAAATGGGTAAAATTGCCCACTTTCAATACTTGTACGATGTAAAGTAAATTTTCAAACATTTATTTTTTTTATTTTTTTTATTTGGCCATCCAAGAGATTAAAGATTAATTGAATTTTTTTTTTAAAACCCAAGATAGACCAAATTGGTTTAGCCACTGTTCTAACCCTTTTGAAGGAGGACGGATATGAAAATGTCCCTTTAACTCAATCTGCTAAACTATTTTATAACAATGCAATCCCTTTACAGTTTCTGTTTATGATGATCATTTGGCACCAGAAATTTCAAACCTAGACTACAGTATGAATTATCTGGATGTTCTCCTTTTTCAGCAAATAAAGTGAAATGCCAGAAAATTGTTTTGTCTCGCTGTGTTCTTTTTTTATTGTACACATCCCCATGAATATAAACAACAATGTTTGTCTAATGTCCCCTTGATACAAAGACCCTCGTTGTGGGATACAAGTCAAAATCATTACCTTTTTTGTATAACGTGTACTATAGGGCAGATGTGTCTGGGAAATATACTCATCCACCCAAAGACACAGTTCATTGGATTGTACTTTTACATACCTTGCCAGGAAACATGACCTTGTTTAATCTGGTATCATTGTATCATACCCAAAACCCGTGGTGGGTATTTGTTTTTTCCCCACCTAACTACATTGGTGCATGGAAGCTACTGAAAACTGTGCCAAGGAATGTGAGATTTTAAGGCCGCAATACAGGGGAACTGATGGAGGGGTTTTCCAGCTGCTGATGTGACCTGAGGGTTGAAGCAAAATGGCCTGGCAGTGTAATCGGTCTTCCCAGCTTGAAGGCGGATTAAGTGTTGTGTATTTAGTCAGGAGTTGGAAGTTGGGAAATGAATAGATGGGGTGTGCTCACTCGCCGCTTTTGTTCGCCTGTCTGACTGCTTGACGCCTGTGCTCGCAGCTGAGTTTGCTGCAAATGAGGACTTTTTGTATCCAAATGAGCGTCTAGTGTTATAGACAAGAATTTATTAATAGTCGGCATAACTTTTTGGCATCTCCCACGTTTTGTTATAACCAAGCATTGTCAGTTGAAATTTGTACTGTTTAAATTTTTTTTCGTGCTGATGACTGCGTTTTCGCGCTTTTGAGCCTTTATTACAGAATAGCTGTCCCTTTCCATTTTAATACTTTAAAAAAATTTCCACTATTAATTCTGAGTGCAAAGAAAAATCCTTATAAATAACCTGGCACAAAAAATATATTTCTAATTCACATTCAGACCCATAATATACTTCCAATCGCAGCGAGCGTTGTTGTGCCACAACGCTCGATTTTGACCAAAAATAAAGTGTTACGCATGCTCTCGAGTCATAAAGCACATCGCGCGACTGTAGTATCTCATTGGGCTCATCACAATTATGCCAAAAGGGACAATATAGGCCTATCGTGAAGTGTGAGTGGTTAGATGAGAGAACTGCCTGAGAATGGTCTTGTGGATGTGCGAAGTGTCCTTTGAGATAAAGGAAGGCAATGTTGGGAAAAGCGTGTATATGCAGTGGTGTAAAAAAGTGGAGGGGGAAGGGGACTCCACTCAACTTATGTGCCTCCTGCTCCTCCCCCATGAGATTAGGAAAAGTAAAATGGGGAAATGTCAGGTTGAATGGGATGTTTGGTTATGTGGCTAATGTGGGAGGATGGGAGTGACTGTGTTTTTAGAAATGAAGCCGGGCGGCCCAAGTAAGGGCCACGAAAGACGTGGGATATGGATTGTGCTGGAAAAAGCAGATATGAGTTCCTACAGGGGTGATGTAAAATGCGCAAACTGGAAAGGTATTGTCATGATGGTTTCTGCAAGGTTACTACATTTGTAGGAAGGTGGCCTTGAAACTAATGCTGTTTAGATATTTTTGATCACAAAGCACAAAATATTCACAATATCTGTAATGTTTTGCACCGGCCTGCACAGACTTCACATATGGTTTTAACTGAGACCATATTCTATTTTTGTCTCCATACATGTTAAATGTTGGGTGCAATTTACTCACACTTACCATCATTTTAAAGCCAATAACAGCACATTTTTAAAGGTTCCCAATTTAAAGAAGATTTTTTGCAGAGTCATGGGTAATTGGTTTTGGTAAAAACTATACCTGTGAGTGTAAGAGCTCGTGCGTCTCGTATAATAAAAATAATTTTTGTAAAATTAGAATTATATTGTATAGCAATGTGATAATTTCAATGGCCACTGAAAAAATTCATTCCTTTTTGAAATAGCTTGGAAATAGTTGCATCATGTATGTGTCAATGCTGGGCCGTAGGTCTGTAAAGTTAGCATGGTTTTCTAAGATTGTGTCATTCATAAGCACAGCAGAAATAGCATATTTCAAGGGCTGCTAGTTTGAATTAGGATCGGAGATCCTCCGGGATCCCCAAATCGAATTACAAATCATTTATTTATGATGCATATGTACACTTTTGAGCATACCGTTAATATGTGTAGTTTGCGAGACAATAACCAACCACATTTGTGCATAATTCTCACAAATTTGAAAATTGAGGGCACCTTCAAATAAGCCTGTGTTTATTGTTTTAAATACTCCAGCAATAATCCCATTGTTAGTTACTGAACAAAGAAAAATAATTTGATCAGTTTTTTTGGCTTATGGCCTCAATAGGAGATCCCTATTTTAAAAATGCTTCCGTACAAACAAAAATCTCATGTTTGTTTTGGGAGACAAAACTTCCCGTGTTTCATTTTGATACATACAGAAGGGAATAGTGATTAAACCCCCCCCCCCCCCCCCCCCCCCAAAAAAAAAATATATCAACCAAACTTGATGAAATATGTAACCAGGTCTCTAGGGTGGTTATTAGAGAATTAGATTTTAAAATGTTACAAAATCTTTACATTGTGATTTTGTATTCTGCATTATATTTGGGTCATGGGTTGCCAGGGGCCATGTTAATACTTTTCTTTGACATCTCAAAACAAAACCATCCACATGGAAGATGCATGGAATGCCCAAGGGGCGGTGTTATGGCTTTACCAGAGTTAAGGTCATAACACAGAAAAAGCCTTGCCTGATTGGTCTGGACATTGGGGAATTATGAATGTAAACAACAAAACGAAAATTGGAAAAAATGGGTCAGCTCTTTTTCTATCTTGCTGTTAGAAAATCTATTCATTTAAAGCTGACGCAGAAACTAACAGTTTGTAATAAAATTCTGGATCCAGAATTTGTTGGAGTATCCTATGGTATTGCTAAGTGTATATTAACAATAATGTTACATGCATCAAAATGAGAAATCCGTTCATTTCAGACTTTAATATACAGGACTGTCCCAATAAAAACTCTACAAATACAACCTAAAAATTAGAGAACAATATAAACTGTGCATTTTTGCCAGATATATGACTTTATTGTTAGGACAAGATCCTAACCTAAATCCTCGCTTTTATTCCACCAATTGATGACCCATAAGCGGAGATATGGCGTTGAACACAAAGGATAAAATACCACATTGGGCCAGTTTCACCTGAGGTTCAAGAATCTAAGGTGTAAGGCGTTGTAGCATCATTGTGGGATTTAAACCCTTTTCAAACAAAAGAATATTGTACAGATTAGAGTGAATGTATTATCATGAATTGAACTTATTCATATATTATTTTTCAGTGAAAAGAACCGAAAATTATGTTTGGGTGAATGAGGGACTCACTCTCAGGAGGGACAATAATCATGAATCATGGAAATTTGGGGAATTTGATCCTGAAATTAATTTGTAAAAGCCTACAAGTCTGTTGAGGGACAAATGTGTGGACAATGCGCTAATGTGGAGGGACATTTACCCTTCCCCTATCCCCACTGCTTCAAGATGTCAGGAGGGAATATGGGTGAAGGAAGCATGTTCACAAAAAGTACTAAAGGAAAGGATGGTTGTGTTCAAAGTCTAAGGTTTACTTTCAAAAAGGGATGTGTTTATGGTTCTAACTTTGCTGAAACCTGGAGTAAAGCTGAGACAGCAAGACTGCTTGGAATTGGATTTCCCAATGCTACAATTTATTTTATCAGCAATTGCGACATTATAAAGTTTAAATTGTTATATCACAATAAGCAGCATTATACCTATCTTTGGTCCCCCCCAAACTTTTTTTGGGCGAAGGGGACTATAGAAATGGTACCGGTCCGTGTGTGTGGGCGTCCCGCGCGATTATCCTTTGGAACTAAGCAATGGTGGAATTCATCTTCGCACTAGATGAATCCATTAGGAGGGCCGGTGGGTGGGATACAAATTGGGGTCATGTGACATGGTCAAAGGTCAAATGTGGTCAAAATAGGGTCAATATGGTCAAAATACTAATCCATAATAAACATTGTCAACACGATATCTTTTGAATTGAGTACAAGTATGGGCGTCCGTTTTCACACACACCATAGATGTCACCAAGTAGGCTGTGGAGAGTTCGGAGGAGGGTCATGTGGCCTTGGTCAAAGGTCAACTGGGGCTCAAAAATACGCAAAAAAATCTATAAACCTTATCTGTTGTGGTAGATGAATGAAACATGGTGGTGTGGTCAAGAGTTCAGTGCAAAAATTTTGAAGGTCATTTCAAAGGTCTCCGATTCATCCAAGGTCAATCCACTTACATGTGGTAGGAGGATGAAAATATGGTGGGTGTGGTCAACCTTCAGTGCCAAAAATTTTGAAGGTCATTTCAAGGTCATCCGAGTCATCCAAGGTCAAATCACTTAACATGTGTTAGGAGGAGGAACATTGGTGGGTGTGGTCCAACATTCCGTGCCAACAATTTTGAAGGTCATTTCAGGTCATCTGAGGTCATCCAAGGTCAAATCACTAAATAGTGGTTAGGAGGATGGAAATGGGTGGGTGTGGTCAACATTTCGTGTTGAAACTTTGGAACGGCCATCATTTCAAGGTAATGTGGAAGGTCATCCAAGGGAAAATCAAACTTAACATATGGTAGGAGGAGAAAGCATGGTGGGTGTGGTCAAAAATCGGTGCAAAAATTTGTAGTCATTTCAAGGGCATTCAAGGTCCAATCTTTGCACATTGGTTGTATGGTCATGAACCTAGTGAAGGTGGTTTCAACATTCAATGCCAAAATTTTGAAGGTCAGTGGTGGTCATTCACGGTCTGTGTAAATAACAAACATGTGGTGATGATGAAACGGTGGGTGTGTTTTGTGTGGAGTCAACAGTTCAGTGCAAAAATTTGAAGGTCATGTCAATGGAAGACCACAGTTGTTCCAGAACCAACTTATTTTATCACAATCTTACTGACTGGATCTTAAAATGTTGACTTCTCTGTTCTGTAGATACTGCACTGGGTGGGGGACATTTGTGGTTCGGAGAACCGACTTGTGATTTTATTTTCAATACAAATGTATTGAGGTGAGTTTCAATGGCAACTTTGTTGCTATCAGGATAGCCGAAAACTGGCCCCCAACAGGTTTTTCAAACTGTCTCAGATAATTAGCCCGTAACTCTGAACCAGACCTCCAAAATACACCAACCTAAACATCCCATGAATGAAATGAAAGCATGGAACATGCTTAAAAAGAATCAGTTTTAAAAACGCAGTTGAGATGAACTTAAATTTTGGCCAAAAAAATTAATTTTGATTATAGTTTTTTTTGGGGACAGTCTGTAATATGTCCTACCTTAAACAGATTTGAGTGTTGTTCTTCTACATGAGGCTGGGGTAGTTGGGAACAGTCAGGGGTTTTCAACCTATCTATTCCAAAACTGGCTGGATGTAGGCTACATGTACAGTTGAACTCTTGTACACAAGACGCATGATTCTCCGTCCCCTCCAAAGGACAGATGCTTTCATGAATTCATTGCCCATTCCAAGTGAACATGGGGAGAGCGGTATTCTGTTTTTACCAAATAGGTGGTACAAGATCTCAAATCCGAATTGCGTACAGGTACCCAAATAAATCCAAGCAAGTGTCCCACCGGATTGGAACACGGGAATGTGGTTTTTTTAGATTTTGCGTTCACACCAAGCACGCCTCTTATAACTACCTTTAGGGTACCCTTCCTTTTACGGTAAGATAAGAGATACCCCAATTAGGAATTAGGACTCTGTGTTAGGTGTTAAACCAATGTGACATCTCAGTTTGGGATTTCATGGATGACCACTGCCTGGCATGGTGTCAACACTGATGAACATTGCTATGATACATTTTCTCCAGGCTTGTCCATACCCAGATACTGTATAAGCCAGTATTTTTGCCGGATAGAAATCTGGTTCGCCATTTTTAAGACAGATTGTACAATTAGGGTTGTTGAATTCACAGTTCTGGGTATATGTAAACATTTAATTCACGGCAACTTAATTTTAATAGCGAATTAGCAAATCATCATATTTTTGCAGCATTTATTGCGCTAATTTGAATAAAACCTCTAGTAGAGATAGTAATCATTTTATTGGCGGCAATTTAATTTTGCGATTTGGACGGTTTTAGCCAAATTAGCGAAATTAAATGCTAGCGAAATTTACTTGTTTAACAGTATAATGCTATAATCAACATGGTTAAAATGCTTAATTTCACAATTTTGGGTGGTTTATTTTAGCGGATGCCATGTGATCCACCAAAATCAGCTAAATTAAAACCACCGCGAACATTTATTAAGGATACAGGATTTGACAAAAAAAAAAAGTACTACTGTGGCAGAACTCTGTAATCAATAAAAATGCAAAAAAGCAATGGAACTTTTTATTGCTCCCAAAATGGTTCAATTTTGCTCAATATTGCACTTTTCCATCGCCTCACTAAGTCAATAAATGCCAAGTTAATTGCTCTATTTGAAAATAAAAATATTACTTTTGCCCATTTCAGTCCGTACATCATACGGTGTGTGTCAACTTACAGAGCGTTTCTTTTCCTATTACCATTGTAAGTCGTTAATCTCCTGAGAGGGAATTCGAATTTTGATACGTCTGTTTACCATTCACTCCAATACTCCCACACTCTGTTCAAACACTAGTTGTATTATAACCTGTCATGTAATGTAATGTGTTTCAAAATGCTTGCAAAATGAGGGGGGTGTTAGCGATTGGCAGTGACACTGAACCCGATAACGAGTCCCAGAGGCATTATAATGTTTTTTTGCTCGTTTTGTTTCCTTTTCTGATGATGATGGATGACGGATGCAAAATGTGAGAGAAACACCCAGGGACAAAGTTCGGCAGAGTTAGCACTTCCCAGGGACATCTGGACATTTTTTTGTGATAACTTAATTAAACCAGGTAACATTGTCCAGTAATACGTCTTGATGTTTAGCGTGGTGATTGAGTATCTACTTGCCCGACTTGAACTTCGGAGGAGGAGGTTTGAAACCATGGAGGAATAATCCTTTGTGTGCAGCTGCTGTGGTCGTAATTATGAAAAGGAACTGTATTTTGTTTTGCGGTGAGATCTACCACTAGTTTTCACAACCAGAACTGGGAGCCTTGTGATGCTCTGTTTGACAGAGCCATTGGAAGCACCATAAAGAGTCGTCTGCAGAGTCTGAAAAGGCAAATTTTCGTCACTGATGTAAAAGAGGCATTTGTGATTCCCACTCGGTCCCCCAAGTTACTTAAAAAAAGTGAGATTGTTATATCATCTGAACCATAAGCCTTAGATGTGTACCTAATTTACATGAAATTTGGTCGTATCGTAAGAAATTCGCAATGATTTCACTATCCCTAAAACGGACAGAAATTACACCACAGAAGAGACCTATTGGACCGTTGGGAAACAAGCAAATGACTCATTAACACAAAACCGCAAAATCAACTCAAATTTTTTGTGGGGGGGAAAAATAAGCTGTTCTCACGGATATATAGTTGGAACAATTAAGAAACTAATGTGCGGGATTTTGGGAAATTACAAAATGCACCTTTAATTTCTTAAGCACACCTCTGAAACGGCAATTAAAAATTAAGAATTCACAATTTTGGTGTGTTGTGAAAATCAATATAGGGAAGCTGAAAATAGCAAATTAATCAAAAAAGTAGAATTGTTGAAATTGTTTGCAGCATACAGATGACCATTTTTACAGTAGGTAACTGTTTAAAGGCTCTGTTTGGTATGAAAGAAAACTATTTTTGGTTATAGCGAATGTGGCTGGCTTTGCACAAATTGGCTTATATGTCATTCCATCATGTTCAACTTTTGATTCATGACAGAAGAATGAGTGTGTGAACCCTTTGACGCAGAAAGGCGCACTTTCATGTCGTTTAGTTTTGGTTATTCGTAGGGTAATTGGCCAATCAGTAGATTGGCAGGGAAATGGAGCATTTCTTGGTTATTCAAAGGTTGTAATGTATATCATGTAACAAGCCAATAGGAGTGAACTTAAAAAGGTGGTAATGGGGAGGGGGATACCTCCCCCCCAGCCATTAATCGGGGATTGTCATTTGAGAAACCCTCATTTCAGGTTCATGTGTCCCACTGCATGTTAAGCTCATTTACACTCGGCAACGCAGGCTCTAGAAGCATGATTCTGCTGTCGGGGAAGGTATTCTAAAATTTGTTACCCTCCAGCTGCAGCAAATAGACTCCTTGCTCAAAAAAAAAAAAAACTTGGTTATGGTTTATCATGCACCATTTGGGAACGATGGTTTAGTTGGAATTTTTCATTAGCCGGTCGCTTAGTCCTGACTGCCAAGGAAACCATTGTATAACTAGTGGTGTTAAAATGGTATTAATTCAATAGCTGCCTTCAAACTTCAATAGCTGTTTTGCTACCTGACTGGTTGCATAGATAATAGTACATAAGAAGGAAAACATTAGTTGTCATTGTTCTGTTATTGGCTGGCACATGCCCCATTAGGCCTTTGTGGTGAGAACCCCCCCCTACCTCCATGGTGGCACTTGAGATCCCCTCTCAAATGCCACTAACCAAGACAGTGCATTTGTAGACTTGTGCAGAGTAATAAAGGCGGCAGCTATATATTATAACCATTTTTCCATATCGCAATGAAATATCTTGGGATACCGTCCTAAGTTCAGTCAACTCTAAGGGATCAATCCTTTAGCAGCAGTGAGTGAGTTTCCAATAACCACAAAGGTGGAATTTTTTTTTTACACTCAAGTGAAGGTGAATAAGGTACATATTTGTTCATCTGTTGGTTTTCTAACATTACTCGCAAATTCTCCGTCGTCTGTTCTCGCATTCTTATTACTTAAATTGCCCCTAGTTCATCGCGGTGCTCTGGTACCGGAACTCGGTGTAGGGGGTGTAGGTACTCTGGCATTGTTGCGTAGGTCTATTAATTGGTGCCAGGAGGATGTTGATGCTCTTGTTCAGTGCTAACAAGCCTGGTTGCTAGACGACATGTTTTGCCATGCAGCACAGTTGCTATGGTGACCGTGTCGAAAAGGAAAGCATGGCATCAGAGATCCAAGGAGTGAGATGGAGAAATTGCTACCCTAAAATAAGGTTAGAAATGGTACTGAATTCTACTCCAGCGACCTAGAGTAAGTGTGAACTTATTGACCAATGGGTACCATCAGACTTGCAAATTAATTGGCCCAAACAATCCAATCAAAAATGGTTCTTTGGCTTCCCTTTTAAGCCTTTGTTCCAGTCTCTGTAATCTTGATGACCCTCAGGGTTAAAAGAAATAAATACATCAAAGTTGGTTTTATTCAGGCGACAAAATTCATGATTTTGCAAGATTCAAATGGATAGCAATTTCACGCTTTGCACTAACCTGATCCCAGAGTTCAAGCCGCTACAGTGCTCTATAAATTTGTTACCAAATACAGACTTATCTCTTGTCCAAAAGTGTGGCAATGCTTTATTAAATCTGTAAATAAATTTGGGCACCAATACCGCTGTTTGAAAGTTTCAATTATCAAACTCTTGTTTGCCTGTATTTTACCCCCAGCCTGAACCTGGTGTTTACAATTAAGATTTTTGTTTGTTGAAGTTGATTAATGTGCACTCATGGTGTTTGTTAGAATAAACAAAGGGGTCAATTAGCAAAAAAGTTGTTCAAATAATAATGAGCTAGACAGATGGTAAATCACTCACACAAAAACCGTAGATATTCCTCATTAATTTTTTAGTGCTAAAAATCAACTTAGCTTCCGTCTCAAAGGGAGGAGAGAGGTACTTAAAAATAACCATTCAAATTTCCAGCCCATAATATACTACCAGTCGCAGCAAACGATTTTGCCATGTGCAACACTTGATTTTGACCCAAACGATCAAGTGTTCCATCTAGTATTATATCCAGGCTTCATTCTCACAATTTGAAAATTGATGGGCAGGGCCACTCTTCACAAAGGTTCTTATTGTTTTAAAACTTCTGAAATAATAACCCCTTTGTTAAGCAAATGAAAAAATAAAACAAGAATATACCGGTAATCAATTATTTTGCTTAATGCCTCATAGGAGATTATTTTAAAATGATTCCTTCATAGAAAAATCTCATGTTGTGTTTGGAGACAAAACTTCCATGTTTCAGTTTGCATACAGCAGGACATAGATGATTAACCCCCCCCCACAAAAAAAAAAATGATAAATCAAACACAAACTTGGTTGAAATATGTCCCAGCCTGATGGTGGTTATTGAGAATTTGATAAATAACATGTTACCAAATATTTTACAGTGTTGCATTTTGTCGTCCTGCATGTATTTGGGCTCATGGGAGTGATAATACTGACTATCAAAACAAACCCATCCAAAGTTGAAGTGCTTGGAATGCACAAAGGGTGTTGTTATGGCTTTTTCCAGAAGAGGTTAAGGTCATACCCAGAAAAAGAAGGTTACCATGACTTTGGCTCCTTGAATTGGAAGGAATTCTCAATGCAAAACAGAAGAAAATTCGAAAAAAAAAAGATGGGGTTCAGCTCGTTTTATTTTGTTGTTAGAAAATATTTACTGTTAAGAAGGCTGACTCAGGAAACACAGTTTAATAAATTTGGATTCCAGAATTTTGTTATGTCCTAATATCGGAATGTACCTGTTATATTACACATAAATGATTACTGCAGCAGTCCATTTTCATTTCAGACTTTAATATTAATATGCCTACCCTTAACAGATTTTGAGTGTATTCTTCTACCTATGAGGGCTTGGGGCAGATATGGGGAATGTCAAGGGGTTTTCACCCTACTCTTATTCAAAACTGGGTGCGATGTAGGCCTACATGTACAGTTGTAACTCTCTGTACGGACTGACTGCTTCCGTCCCCTCCAAAGACTAGGAGCTTTCATGATTCATTTGCCCAATCCAAGTGAACCATGGAGACTTTTTTTTGGGAAAACGCGCAGTATTCTTTTTCTAACAAATAGATAGTTGGTACATAGATCAAATCCAGAATTGCGTACCCAATATAAATCCAAGCAAGTGCCCCCACCGGAATTCGAACCGGGAGGGAATTTGCGTCACAGGCAAGAACCAAACCACTAGGCCATGCTCTCTAACTACCTTTAATTAGGACTCTGTGTTAGGTGTTAAACAATGATGACATCTCAATTTGGGATTTTTGGCCGCCACTGCCTGGCATTGTGTCAAACTGAATGAACATTGCTGATACATTTTCTCCAGCTTGTCCA
This sequence comes from Ophioderma brevispina, assembly GCA_023653785.1. Lineage (NCBI taxonomy): Eukaryota > Metazoa > Echinodermata > Ophiuroidea > Amphilepidida > Ophiodermatidae > Ophioderma > Ophioderma brevispina. The sequence goes on from JAMKCH010016544.1 coordinate 24,466, forward strand.
TACCAAGACTACTGTATAAGCCAATTATTTGTCGCGGATAGTTTTTATTTTCGCATTTTTAAGCAGAGTCCATTTTCACATCCGGGTTTTGATCAACACGGTTTCTGGGTATATGCTCTTATAATACAGGGTACAATGCTAATTTTCACAATTTCGTGTGGTTTTTATGTTTGCCGGATGCCATGTTGATCCACAAAGTCCGCTAAAATAAAACCACCCAAAAATTTCAGCTTATACAGTTTTTGACCAAAAAGTACTACTGAGCCTAAATCTCTGTATAATTCAATCAACTTGCAAAGCTAACTGAACTTTTTTTTTATTTGCTCAAGCTGGTTCAATTTTGCTCATATTTCCTTTCCATCGCACAGTAAGTCAATAAATTGTCAAGTTAATTGCTCTATTTGAAAATATGTACATTTTTGTCCCCTTTCAGTCTTGCACAATACGTGTCAAACTTACAAGTGTTTTCTTTTCTATTACCATTGTCCGTCCGTTCATCTCCTGAGAGGGAATCAGAATTTTGATACGTCTGTTTACCATTCACTCCAATACTCCCACACTCTGTTCAAACACTACTGTGTTATTATAAACCTGTCATGGAATATTCACTTTGTTTCAAAATTGCCTTGCAAAATGAGGTGTTAGAGATTGGCAGTGACACTGACCTATAACGGTCCCAGAAGGCAATCATTAATGTTTTTTTTCCTTCGGTGTGTTTTCCTTTCTGCAGATGATGATGGATGACGGACTGCAAATGTGAGAAAACCCAGGGACAAGTTCGGGCGATTACCACTTCCCAGGGGTACATCTGGACCATTTTTTTTGTGATGAACTTAATTAAACCAGGTAACATTGTCCAGTAATACTGTCTTGATGTTAGCGTGGTGATTGAGTATCTACTTGCCCCGACTTAACTCTCGGCAGGAGGATGTTGACCTCTGGAGAATATCCTGTGTGCAGCTGCTGTATTAGAAAAGGGAACTGTATTTTGTTTTTTCGGTCGTGAGATCTACCACTAGTTTTTCCCTACAACCCAACTGGAGAGCCATTGTGCATCATCTGTTTGACAGAGCCATTGGAAGCACCATAACGAGTCGTCGCAGAGTTTGTAACAGGCCAATTTTCGCAATGATTAAAAAGAGGCCTTTTTGTGATCCACAACCTTGTCCCCCCAATTTACTTTTAAAAAGTTGAGTTTTATAATCATCCTGAACCATAAGCCTTAGCTTGTGTACCTATTTACGTGCAAATTTAGTCGTTCTGTAAGAACTTTCCAGTGTATTTCACTATCCCATAACGGACAAAAATTACAGCACAGAGACCTATTGGACCGTGGGGAAACAAGCAATTGGCTCATAACACAAACCGCAAGAATCAACTCAAATTTTTTTGTGAATAGCTTTTCTCAAGGAAATACCTAGTGAACATTAATCCAACTGAATGTGCTGTAATTAACAAAATGCAAAATCCCCTTTAATAATTGTGTCTTCTTAAACACACCTCTGAACCTGGCATAAAATTAGAATTCACAATTTGGTGTGCTGTGAAAATCATAATATGGAAAGCTGAAAATAGCAAATTAATACACAAGTGAATTTGTTGTTTGAAAGTGTTTGCATGCCTACAGATGACCATTTTTTACAGTAACTGTTAAAGGCTGACTCAAAAAAGATTTTTTGGGCTTATAGCTGAATGTGGCTGTGCTTGCCACAAATTGGCTTATATTATGTCATTCAACTTGAATCATACGAATGAATTGTGTGAACCATTTGACGCAGAAATGAGCCACTTTCATGTCGTTTTAGTTTTTGGTTATTTAAGGGGAATTGGCCATCATAGATTTAGTTTGTGTAAAGGTGTATTACAGAAGGCTATTTTGATTGGTTATTCAAAGGTTGTATCATGTTATATCATGTAACAAGCCAATCTGAGGTGAACTTAAAAAGTGGTAATGGGGGGGGGATTAATCAGTGATTGCATTGAGAAACTCCTCATTTCAGGTTCAAGGTAGTCCCCAGCATTTTAAGCTCATTTAAACTTGGCAACGCAGACTCTAGAAGACATGATTCTGCTGTGGAAATCTAACAATTTGTTACCTCCAGCTGCACAAATAGACTCTTGCTCACAACAAAAAATCCTTGTTTATGGTTTTATCAGCACCCCATTTTGGGAACGATGGTTAGTTTGGAATTTTCATTAGGTGCAGGCTGCTTTAGTCCTGACTTACAAGTTGAATATTTCATACCATTGTATAACTTAAGTGTGGTAAAATGTAATTATTAACTGCTCCTTATACTTCAATAGCTTGCTACCTGACTTTTGATAGATACTATATAGTTACATAAGAAGGAAGACAATGTGTCATTGTTCTATATGGCTGTACATCCCCATTAGCATTTGTGCTGAGAACCCCCCCTAACCTCCATGGTGCAACTTGAGATCCCCTCTCAAATGCCACTAACGCTAAGACAGTAGCATTTGTAGCACTTGATGCAGAGTAACAGAAGCAGCTTATTATATTTATAACCTTTTTTTTTTTACATTATCGCATGAAAATATCTTGTTGATCCTCCTAAGTTTCAGGTCACTCTAAGGGAATTCATCCCTTTAGCATCCGTGAGTGGCGTTTTACAATACCACACAAGAATTCCACTCGTGCAGGTGAATAAGGTACATATTTGTTCATCTGTTGTTTTCTAACATTCCTCGCAAATTCTCGTCGTCCTGTTCTCGCATTCTAATTAACTTAAATTGCCCCTAGTTCATCGCGGTGCGCGTTACGGAACTCGGTGCAGGTCTCTGGCAATTGTTGAGTAGGTCTATTAATTGAGTGCCAGGAGGATGTTGATGCTCTGTGTTTCAATGTGCTAACAAGCCTGTTGCATCATACGACTGTTTTGTGCATGCAGCACTGTGCTTGGTATCGTGTCGAAATGACAGCATGGCCATCAGAGATCTCAAGGATGAGAGTAGAAATTCTACCGAAAATGGTTCTAGGTACTGGTCCTGAAATTCTTCTCCAAGAAGCGACCTAGTGAATTGTGAACTTTACTTATTGCAACGGTACCATTCGACTTCCACATTAATTGTCAACCACAACCAATCCATCAAAATCGGCTCAATGGCTTCCTTTTAAGCCTTGTTATCACTTCTTCTTTGGTAATCTTGATTACCTTCATGGCTAAAAGAAATTAAATACTCAAAGTTTTGTTTATTCATGGACAAATTTCCCCCTGAATTTTGCACGATTCAATATCTCAATTTCACACGAATTGCACTACTGATACCAGGGTAAGCCCCTATATTGTCGAATAAATTGATTCCCAATAAAGACTTAGCTCTTGTCGCGAAGTTTTGGCTTGCATTATAAATCCCTAAAAATTTTTGCACAAATTTGCTTTGAAAGTTTCAATTATCAAACGCTTGTTTGCCTGTATTTTACCTAGCCCTGAACTTGGTTGTTTACAATTTAGATTTTGTTTGTTTGAAGGTATAATGTGCCACTCATGGTGTTATAATAAACAAGAGGGTCTTAGCAAACTAATTTTTCAAATACTGAGCTAGAGAGATGGTAGCTCCACTCACACAAACCATTAGAATTCCCTCCCAATCTTTTAGTGCAACACATCAACTAGCTTCAGTCTCAAAGGGAGGAGGGGTATATCCAGTGCAATTCTCTCCATATTTCAGTTAGGGAACCAATCTGCTTGCTTCATGTCCTTTCAAATTCTGTGTGAATATACACCAAGCGCCACGTTCAATCCTTGGCAAAATCTTACATACCTGCAGAATTTTTTTTTGATCATCATTTTCCACAAAATTGCATCATGGGCCTGAAATGTCATTCAACTTGTAGTACTACCCATCATATTTTTGCTAAACCATTCTTTAACTGAACCCCCCCTTTCTTAGATATTTGGCCTCATCTCATATCTGTTATTAAATCTGCCGTTAATTTATTTATATGAATTCCTGTATGAGGTAAGTTTTGCACGTCAGAGGGTTAGGTGATAAGATGCCAGGAGCTGTGCTAATTAGAACTACATCCGTTAACGATGGCATATTAATTAACCAAATTCACCTCATTCCAAGGAGACTGCAGGCAGGGCCGTACGCAGGATTTATTTTGGGGGTGCGGGACTTCAAAAAAGTAGAACTTTTTTAGTTAAAAGTGGACCTAACCCTCTAAAATGGTCCTTTTTTTTGGACTTTCTGAATGTCTCGTCATCAAAAGTGGACTTTCTTGCCAAAATTTCTATAAATTCTGGACCTTAACAAAATTTTCAGCAACTTTTGTTTAATTGGGAGGACCCCCCCCCACGTATGGGCCCGACTGCAGGCCTTCAGAATAGGTTTTGATTTTTTGTTTGTGATTGCAAGATTCCGTCATTGAAGTTTGCATTCATAAAGATGCTTTCATTTTCAGAACAAATTCCCATGCTCTAAAGGAAACAAATCTGGGAAAAATAAAGTAGCCATTTCAATTTCTAATCAAATTACTCGGTTACCAAAAATTGCAGAACTCATCTTTCACCATTGCTAGCTATTGCTCACGTACCAATCTATATCTGCCACTTACAGGCGGATTCACAGATCTGGTGAAGATATTAGCCCAAAAGAGCCTGACTCAGCTGGGACCTTCTAAAATTGGTGTCAATTAAGAGCACTATCCCCACCAAGGCAACTGCTGATATGACAGGGCAGTGGCATGATCTCTTAACTATTATTCAAGGAATGAATGATCCTTGGCTTTTCAATCTCCCCTCGGAATGTGCCAATTATTTCATATGGGGAGGTGTGAATTCTGCATCTGACGGTCTGATTATTTTTGCCGGACCCAGACTCCAGCCAATTTGGCCAGGTATTTTTCAATGCTGGGCATGGTGTTTACTTGTGAATAATACATCAGGGGAGATATGCATGTCAAAATTTTGCATTAGGGAGGTGTGAATTCTGCACATCTGTTGCTGTGATTATATTTTGGCCGAACCGATACAAGCCCTCCCCCCACCCCCCCCCCCCCCCGATATCTGATCGGGTTCCAGTACTGGTCATTGCGCAAATTATGGTGTTCAATAGAAATGGTACATTTCTAGATTTTTGGTGTATTTCATGAGCTTTCCAGAGCATGTTGAAATGGGATAAAGGTCCACTGATGAAGGACTAAGCTTGATTAGTTTAGACCCAGGTCTAAAGTTAGACTCCATCTGGAATAACATCCATAGTCTCTTGAGCAGTCTGGTAGATTTGTAGCTTCCCTCGCAAAACACTGGTAAAATACAGAGGCAGTGTTGGGGGTGGGGGCCGCTACCCACTAAGAGTTTAAAAATTCAGAAAAAATGGAGTGTGAAAGCCTCCATAAAAAATGTGCATAAAAGTATGTTTTTTTTCCTATAGTAATTTTTCACCCACCTAAGATTTCACCCTGATGCTGCCCCCGGGTAAAATGCCCAGTTTTTACCACATTCAAACCAAATTGACTTTATGCAAAATTTTCAGTTTCATCCCCAGATAAGACTCACAATAGGATCTACAGAATTCAGTACCATTTCTACCTTTTATCTTTTTTTTTAAATACACTGTTCAAAATAACAATAAGGGTCAAATGTAAAGCTGATGTGCCAAAATTGATTGTAACATCATGGAGCCGTTATCAGTATTTTTGTGTCTTGTCACATGATCTGTCAGTTTCTAAGCCAATAGACAGGCAACACCAGGTGAAGAGGGCTTTAAATGTTGTGGAGCAACATTTACACCATTACCCTTAATAAAATGTTTCTATGTTCTGACATGGTCAAAATTATTTACAAAAATACTTTTAACCCTTATTTTGAATGGTGTATTTTTACTCCAAAAATGTAGTGGCATTTTGTTTGAACAGAGTATCTTTCCAAATAAGGCATTGATTTTATTTTGGTTCCTGTCAACAATTAGGTAGATATGTGCTGATTTCAGCAATTTCAATATCCACATACTCCCAAGTTGAAGTTCCTGTATACATCTAATCTATGCCAGGCCTGGGTATTTGTACCTTTCGCTTCCACACTGACACCAACACAATGACAACAAAATCACAAGTAAACAAATACATCCACCCACGAGCGTCAACAACAATGCTTAATTTGATTTGCAGAATGCAGGAATTTACAATGGGAAGTGTTACATGCACTGTAAGCAAACGTCAACGTCTCCTATATCCAAATTCAATCAAAATGGATATCGCGACAAGTTTTCATTAGTCTAATGCATTTTGATGGATATTACTTAGCCGCAGAAATGGTTGGAATTCTGGCCGTTTCTTTTTAGTGCTGTTGGTCAAACTTGGCCTGCACAGATCCATATTTATGGATTGGCACTATCTCTGGATGGCGGGTAGTCATAAGTGAATGAATTCTTTAAAGTGTTTCTCGTGGGCAGTTTTACATTCTTGCCACTTTGTTTTTTTGCCCCGACCAATCCATCAGTTTAATTGAAACGAAATGAAACTCAAAAAGAATGTAACAAAAACAGGAATACTCAAGAGAAAATGGCAAAGTCTGTATCAAATGAATTTGCTTTTAGCTCTGCCGTTTCATCATCGACGGCAATTTGGGTCATTGATAACATGCATTTACACTTGTCTGCCAGTCCGTATTGGTAAAAGACGCATGCAGATGACAATTTTTCCGCCTTTGTTGATTCTTATTTCTTGATAGCCCGACTTTTAGAGGAGGCTGTTCAACCGTCCATGAACACCATGGTCGCGTTTTTTAAAAACCTCCTCACTGAATGCATAATCGATGCATTTATTGTTATGCCGTTTGCCCGGCACGCATCAAATGAAATCGGCAAGACTTCACCCTTTGTGTTGTAATCACACTTGAACCTTTCCAAACAACCGTGGCATTCATAAACTGTATATTATGGTAATAATGCTGAAACAAGAAAACTCATTTTGCAGTCTAGAATGAGTCATTAATATCAACCCCATTTTTTAGTACCATCAAAGCCTCTTTTGCATATACGAGCACAACGCTCTCACTTTGTCCATTATTAAACACCACACTTTTTTTTTTCCTTGTCGTAACGCTAGCCGTCGTTTATTGTGTTTACACAAAGGCTATAGAATACCCAATTAACCGTTGTGAGAGCTGGTCTTTCACGACTAACTGTGTGTCAGTTGTAATGTAATAATACAAAGACACTTTTTTTACATATTATATTGTGTACATATATACCTCACAAGGCTGTCTATTTGCAGATTCTTACATTGCATATATCGAGGGTTTAGGGCAAAAAGGCCCTATCTGCAATAGCTGCCAGGTGTTACATTTGGCAGGTATAACACTTAATAATAACACAACTGACAAATGGCAGCTATTGCAGATGGAGCCTTTTTGCTGTGAACCCTCGATATGTTGTAATTTCACTATTGATGTACTGTGTGCTTAAGTAGCATTTTTTATTAAGGAATACAAGGTCTGTGTATATAGTTTTTTGTAGTTTCAATATGCACCAGTATAATTTTATATCTTGTTAGTAACCCATTGACTTAAGGTTTAAATGGATGTTTGTTTCAAAGCTGAGACAGGGGCTAATGGACAGGTGGTGTTTAATAGTTTTGAAAAAATTGGCTGATTTGACTTTTTTTAAAACAAATAGGGGGATATATTTGATTGCTGTAACATGCTTTAAAAATGCTAATTTTTTTTAACCTTGTCACAATAAATGTACAAAATGATACAAAATTAATTAACACCCAAAAAATTTAAATGGGTTGAAAAAAGGGGAGAGGGTCACAGTTAATTTTCTAAATTGTGGAAAGAATACCATATGTCCCCCCCCCCCCTTAGCAATATGCAGGAAATGATTTCTTTTTATTTATGGCCTTACAATAACAAGTACCCTAACCCTAAGGCCAAAAATAAAAGATTTTGTTACATGTAGAACTTCAAAAAGGGGTACATGAAACTCTTGCCAAATTGGAAAGTTAGTTTTGAGGCAGTGTGTTCTGGTGAAGTAGGAGAGTGATGTAACTGTTACACCAACCAACTTTATTTTAGGCCTCTGCTATTTTCTGCATGCAAATCATAATCAAAATCTGAATGATTTTATTGATAGAAGTATGGAAGTGTGTGAACCGATCCAAGTACTGCATATAACTTGCATTTGAAATAACAAATTTTTGCCAAAAATGTCCTCAGCAAGCTTTGAAACAAATTATTCTGACTTCATTTTCAGGTTTATATAATTGCATTTTATTCATTCCAATACCCCTGAATTCCGAGCCGCTGGGAATTTATTCTGAGCACTTCTTTGATATGTACATGTATGATAAGTGAATTTGAAACCCTACAAAATATATACAAAAATTGGCTGCCTTACGGTGCATGTATAGCATGGGGGTAAATTTTACAATGATGTATTTTTAATATTGCACAAACTTAGACACTATCAGTGATTCTGCCGAAGGAGTCAAAATATTTGAAATTTGCAAAATAGCTTGAAGGTGCTTGTTCCGATCGTCTTTGGGATTAACCGGAAGTAGTATAAATTTTGATATCAGATGAAAGACCGGATTTTTCTCATTGTTGTCCTGAAATTTCAGCTTTCAAATCCATTTCTTTCTCAAGATACAGATAAAAACTACCGTTTTAGTGGTTAACCATCAATATTAGCACAGTAGTGAATAGGGCGTTGCACTATGCATTATCGCGTCTAGCATCAAAACCACAAGTCTATTTCCCACGGTACTTAATAGTCAGTGTGTACAAGCGTCAGGTTCTCTTATCAAGTAGAGAACACAATAGACAAAAATCGGAACAAGCACCTTTAAAAGTGAGGGATAAATCTTTAAAAGTCTCAAAAGTTATTTTTTGCAACTGAAAAATTGTCAGAAAAATTAGGAAAAAGCAGTGTTCGAAAATATGAACCTCCATTCAATTGCGTGTTGCAGTAAGTACCCATACGAACAGCAATGACAAAAATATCCGATTTTGTAAGTTTTCAGTCTTGTCACTTGCAGGGTGTATTGATACCTACGCTTGTTACAGACATAAACAAATCTGATTTTTGATGATTTTTTTTTTCGGATTTAGCAAATCACTGATGGTGCCTTTAAGCTGGCAATATTTGATTTGTCTAACAATATTTTTTTCATGTCACGCAGTGGTAAGAAATATTGTATGGTTAGCCTTTGGATACAGCAGGCCAATTTAAATGGGATTTGATGTAGGCCTAATCAGCCAATCAGAGACTTAGTAACAAAAGCTTAAAGGTGCATACAGATATAAAAGGTTTATTTTGATTGGTTACTCAGAAGCTATATCATAATTTATCATGTAATAAGCCAATCATAGATAATGGAAGAAAAGTGGTAGACCTCTGGGTTAAAATCAATACATTGTTATGTAAAATAAACTGATAAGGTAGCAATGACATAATAGACTATTTGCACGATCCCCATAATGCATCTCGTATTGTGCCCATTTCCATCCGGGAACTTGTACCAGCCTCAAGTCGGCTAAAAACATACGGTTAAGAGTGTAATATCAATACTAGAAAACTTAACCTATCAGTGACGTTGCACAGTTGAACTGTATTCGTCCGGCAGGTGACAATTAGGGCACGGTTACGATCGAAAATGCCACCTTTTGTCGTAAATTTCAACATCAGTGCCTCACTTGTTTTTTATTCCTATGATATTCTTCTACATTTCTGTAAGATAAACTTCACATAAAAAGGTACTTTGTATTGTAATTTTAGGCACATGTCCGGCGACGCGAACAAACAACAGAATTTTTTTTGTAAACATGAACTCTGGGACAAGTTCCCGGATGGAATGGGCACAATATGAGATGCATTATGGGGATCATGCAAATCGTCTATTACATAACCCTTATCATCTACTCTGTATCATTGTACTTTGGTTAGAAGAAACCATGTGATACATGTAGGTATGAAGGGTATAATATAATTATGCCATAGGAGTATATGGGGACATGGTGTAACCACAAATTAAAGATACACCCAAACAGTGTTGTAATGTAAAATCATTAGGAAAATCTCCACCTAAATATTGATTATCATGTAATTATTAATAAGCTGGATATGTGTATGCAGAATTTGAGTTATCAATCCCATGATGCATGTTTAGCCATTTTAATTACACAGGAGTAATGAGGTCATGTTCACATGTAAATCGCGGTGTTGTTATCCCACATAGTGTCTATGCCATGGAACATATAAGAGGAGAAGTGAACGCGTGTATTATGGAATAGTCCAAGCCCGTAACCGCTTTCTCTCACACTCAGCGCGCAGTGGCGTTGTGCGCAAGCACTCGCACGTCGTCGTCACTGTGGTGCGCAAGCACACGCACCTACAAATCTGTGCGTCACGCGTATGTTATCAGTGTTGCATCCCTCAGTATTCCATTGTTGATCGGCCGATTTTTCTGCATAATTATGCGAAAACCAATCGATTGAAGAACACCAGCATATAGAAAGATTCCTGCATTCCCTAATGCACAAAAGTCTCCCGATGACCCCTGTAAATTTCCTTAGGAAAAGAGATATTTGAGTCCGAGTGATAGCATGTGGCATCAATTGTTCTTGTTGTTTTGTTGTTTTCACTCGCTTAGTGTAACGAACGCTAAAAACGGCGGTTTTTTATCTATTAAATATGCATAAGGACTTTCCAAATACGACGATATGTAAACCAAATATGGTGTGCCCAAAACTATGTTAATGAAGTGCCGTATGCAATTATAATACTTTTGGGCACCTCAAGTCTAGTTACGCTGTTTCGGCAAAATATGAGGCGCTCGCTTATATTTTAGCGTCATGTGTCTATGCACAAGCATATGTACACAAAAAAATCAATGTGTAAATTTAGAAAGCCAATTGTACAGTTTGGGTAATTTCTCTGATCTGTTCTTAAAAATTTGTAAGAGTAAGAATGCTGACAAGGGGTGTGTGGCTGCAAAAGGTGCAATGTGGGATATGGTTATGTCACTACTACACAACCATATCCTCACTATGGTGTAGACCATGTAGTAGGTACTCCATGTGTATCAGTGGGCCTACAAAGCACCTATTTCCTCTGGCATTCAGTAAGTAACTACACACAACCAGATTCCTCACTATGGGTGTATACCAAGTAGTCGGTACTCCAGTGTACTCCCAGTGTAACTTCAGAATCGTACCATATAGATCTATGTTATTCAGTAATTCACGACTACACAACCGAATTCTACTGGGTGTATAGTCATCTCGGACCATCAGTTAAATTGTTTTTCGGGAAATCTTCTAGTATCATAAACCAGGGAAGTCTAGATCAAGGAAACAAATGCTTGTTTGGAAAAACTTAAGGCGAAACAAAACCATGAATCAGAAATATGAGTCACTACCGTGCAGTAGTAACAACAGGTCATCACAGGCTACCTGTGAATCGGAAAAAGTTGTTATTGGTTGCAGTCAAGGTCTAGTATTACCACTCCCATTAAATCTGAATGGTGTTTACTACATGTAGGTTTGTTTAAGCCTCACTGGGTTGACAAAGGTTACAATTGTGGTATTATTTGGGAGAGATCTGTGATTTATATTTTGTTAGGATGTGTTAAATTGACAATGGGAGGCTGGGGGAGGGGGGGGGGGGGGGGGGGGGGGGGGGGGGGGGGGGGGGGGGGGGGGGGGGGGGGGGGGGGGGGTGGAGAAATTTTGAATGTTTCTCCTTAAAATTCTCCCCCCCCATTTTTTTCTGGGCCACCCCTGATCATATTGGCCAAAATCTAACAACATTTAAGATCACAAAAGTTCTTGAAAAGTTCATTTGTTATTTTAGATACGAAAAACCTGACTCCCTTTCCTAGGCGAAAACCTAAAAAAGTTATTTTTGGATTAGTTACTGTGTATTGCCCAAACACTGAAATGCGCTTCTTTTGATCAGGGATTGATAGAGTAATCTGTGGACTGACTAAAAAAGCTAGACATGTGGTTCTTACAATGCAATAACAGTAGTGTAATTAAAGTCTGTGCATACGAGGTTGATGAGATTTTGAGGTCTTAAAATTTGGATGACCAAACCAATGAAAAAGGCTTACTGTATTTTGCGGAACAAAATGACCCAATCATTGGATTACACACTGTATTCCGTCATGCTTGCTATAACATGCTTAACGGAATAAAGCGGTAATCCAATGGGCGCTTCGTTTGCAAAATAAGTAAGCCATGAAAAATGGTAGGTGGAGATGGTGTACCCTTTTGCCTCAACTCTCGTAGTTGAGCAATATTTTTCTGTGTTTTTCAGCGTCCCAAAGTAATCTTAATCTTGTATGCAGGCCGGGCTTCTTGAGTATGGGCACTGTTCAAGGCGGCCAAAATGCAAGAATTTCCTCAGACTTAAGTTCCACATATGCCAAACAAAATGGTCTGGACACATATACAGTCATAAACTGCTTGAAAAAAAAGCAAATGCATGAATTTTATGGAAGAAACACATGTATGCACATAAACACTTCAGTTGGTCCAATGTTGTAAGAGTGCATTAGGGCTGTTACATATTCCCGGGTACCCCGGGTACCCGCCCGTTTACGTCTTACCCCGGGACAAGAGTTTTTTTTGGATTTTCGAGCGGTTCACGAACGCACTTTTAAAAAAATATAAGGTTAAAAATTTTACATTTCTTTACTACTCACGAGTCTCTCACGAACAATATTAAATCCTGAATGAAAACATATAACCATTAATGTATACCCAGATTTGATGCAAAACGGTGATATGTATCGCTTGATGGAAAGTTGTTGGCGCTGTATTAAACCGCAAATCGCAATACCACATTACCATAGGCTACAGCGCACATTGCATATTTCTTGATGCCTCCACACTCCCGTGATGGAAAATTCCATTCACCGCGTGGTTGTTTAGGTCGGCTAGTAAGTGGTAATAGCTGCTACTACGGGCTGTGTTACGTCAATCTCAGCCGATTTTCAGCTGACGGCGTGTTCCACGATCGTTTTTTACGTTGTGAGGCGTTTAGGATGAATAAGTTTAAATAAAAGTACACGATTTGTAGTAATTAAAGAGTTTCCTTCGGTATGATACATAGAAACGGTGTGTTTTCATCGCTGTAACTTCAAAAACATGGAAATATTTGAAGGTATGTATTGTCAGGGAGATTTTTTTTTTCTTAAACTTGGTGCCGAAATTTTGCACTCAGGGTTTCGGGTACCCGGGTACTCGCCCGAACATCATACGAGTACCCGGGAACGTCATTACCAGTTAGGTCACAACACTAGAGTGCATTCATGACAAAACTGTTCTTCTGAAATTTACCCAAGGAATGAAGTAGTTGATTGACTGACAGTCTAGTTAGGAACTCAAAAATACCATGAAAAGGATAGGCCAGGCCTTCCAGACCCGAGTGCTCACAGGTTTTTCTGCATTGTATCGCTTATACCTCGAGATAGAAGAACTGGTGAAATCAAGCTAAAAGTCAAGAGGTGCTTCAGACCGGGCTGTAGATGCCCGACATCCATGGCGTATCCTCATGCACGCCTCTCAAGGCCGTATGTTTGTGGATAATGTGCAGATGCACGCAGATGTCTCATCTGCGACTCGCTTTTAGACCATTTTGGACATGATGAATGTTTCTCCTTTTCTTTCCGTCTTTTTTAAACAAATTTTTTTGGGGATATAGGTCAGTGCTTGAACAAAACAAAATCGATGGATGTGCTACTGTTATCT
>JAMKCH010016545.1:0-45610 GCA_023653785.1 Ophioderma brevispina
TGAAAGTCATGAACAACCTCTAAAAACATGTATCCCGGATCGTGTATTACATTACTCTCTATTGTTCTTTTATTTTGCCTTATCTCAATTATGGAATACTCATATGGGGAATAATACAATGGTGTTTACTTAAATAAACTTTGCAGCTTCAAAAATGGGCAATACGGACAATTTCTAATAGCCATTACAGAAGCATTCTACCAAATTATCGCCAAAAAAATACAAATACTACTTTTAAAGCAGTACCTCTCGACAGGTGTGTTCATGTAAAAATAATCAAGACGTAATTGCCTAATACATTAAAAAACTATTTTATAAAACGCTCTGACATCCATGACTATCAGACGAGATATATAAATGATCTCAATTTAACCAAGAACAAAAGAACTTTTTCTGACCAATGTATTCGGACAAACGCCCCATTCTTTGGAATTCATTAGAAAATAAAATAAAACAATCCAAGTCCGTAAAACACTTCCGTTTACAGCTTAAGCAAAAATTTCTTTCAAATTATGACTAAATATAATTACGATTTCTTTTTTGTCCCGAGCACGGTCCTTTGTCTTGTCTGTTAGTCGTGTATGACTTTTTTTTTCTTCAAAATGTATTTATATATTTTTGAAACATTTTCGTTAGTAATTTTTCAGGGAAGTCTATTTTCGGGCATCCTTAAAAAATTGGCCTTCTGGACTTTTCCTCCTTTGTTTCTGTTAGTATAAAAGTGCTTTTTTATTTTTTAATGTTATTTGATGTATTGTATATACGTATATGGATAAATGATTGAAACAAATGGCACATCTTCACTTTTCTGTAACACATCCTTTTATTTGTAATTTGAATGTCCTGCAATCTTTAGCGGGGTGAGTAGAACGTAGGACGTCATTAATCTGTTTTTGCATTTCAGCGTTTTCATGACCATATATCAGTAAAAACATGATGGAAAACCTTTTTTTTTGCACACAAAAAATAAAAATATCTAGGGTCGGCGGTGGTGAAAAATAGGGTAGGTCGGGTTACGCCAATCAACAATTTTTTTTTTTAGGCCTAATGCTGTTCCATTTCATTATGATATTATTCAGTATGTTGAATTATTTGGTTCAAAAAGTAGACGGCTTTCAAGGCATTTTTGAAGCCAAATAACAGGGAAGAATTCTATTGGGGTCTTATCTAATGAAAAGAAGAGAATCTTGGCTTCACACTTAAAACCTGGCAGAGTAGAGGATTGGGGCCACAAACACTAACAGACTTAGATTTTGCAGGTGACATAGCCTTCCTATATCTGACTGTCTTATGTCTCACAGTTGCAGAAGAACTACTTCACCTAGGTGAAGCTGCTACATTGTAGTGGGCCTAGGAATGAGTGCCAAGAAGACCAAGGCAGAGATATTCAAAAAAACTCCTTTCCCAATAACAACCCTTGATGGAACCAGCCTTGAAATTGTCAAAGATTCAAAATAACTGAGCTTGGATTGCAAACGGTGAACAATTCGCATCAGGAAGGCACTAACTTGAAAGCCTGCAACAGTCTGGAAAAGCAAACTGCCAGGGTACCTGAAGATCAGACTATTCAACACCATAGTGGAATCAGCCTTGATATATGTTGCCGAAACATGGACACTAACATCAAAAATAAAGAAGGCCCTGAATGACTGCTATAGAGGGGTCTTCCACGTTTTGGATTAGCGGCCATCTTCAGGGGTTCAACGATATACTCGCCCCGCCCACAAAAGCAATGTGGTCCAGTGCAAAGCAGGTGAATGTATAGTTCCCAGATTACTCTCCCGCAAAGATGGCCGCTAATCTGAAACACGGATAACCTCTCTGTCTATTAAGGAGAGCTGTCAACATTCCATGGAAATCTTATACCACCATAAAGATCTGTATAGAGACCTGCTACTTCTCTCAGAAAGACTCGGGATGGAAAGGCTGAAGTTTGCCGGTCACTCTGCCAGGAGAGATAATAAAGCAGCCTCCAAGTCCTTTTGTGGCAGCCCAAAGATGGGAAGAGAGACAAAGGTCCTTCTAGGACAGGAAAGACCATGTTAAACTACTTCAGGAAAGACAGTGGACTAGATAGGCAAGGCTAAAGAACTGCATGAATGACTGACCAGTTAGGAAGGCCATCACGGGAGTCCGACCCTGCGGGTTGCAATAAGCAAGTTTATCTATATGAAATCACTCCACATAAAATAACCTTATATGGTGTCAAAATCTCTTGTTGCACCTTTTAAGCAGTATTAGCACATTTTTGAACCGAGACCCCCCCCCCAATTTCCAAATTTGTGAGATTATGCACAGTTGTGTTGGTAATTTTCTAGCAAACTATACCTGTGAACGGTAATGGTCAAAAAATGTGATGTATATAAAAAGAAGGGATTGTAAATCGATTTTTTGGGGTCCTTGGGGAAAGACGCTGGAAATTGTGAAATTAATAGGATCGATATTAATATTCTAATTAACAAATTCCTTATGTGACCTATAGGAGTACAAGCTCTATACATTCACAGTAATATAGTTTACTTAAACACTAAAAAACAACATGGTCATTTTCCGTCGTAGGTTAGTCAACTAGGCACACTAGTCCGAACTAGTGGGTCAAATTTTGACCACGAAAGGCGTTAAAATTGACCTTTTTGTGGTCACAATTTGACCACTGTTATGGAGTAGGTGCATAGTTGGACTATTACCACAGAAAAATGACCAATTTAGCGTGTATGGAGCCAATTACCAAGGCACCTGTGCACAAATATCAACATTTTTTTAAAAATTCGGGGTGCTCTTGAATTGCTTTAATATAATCAATCCAATGTTTGATAAACAGTCTGGTTGTTAGACTTGGCAGTCTGTTAAGTACACAGTTGCGGTTAGGTTACAAAGCAAGAATTGGGATTACTTAGTTGGACACACCACAGCCCTAGGAAGAAAATCAAATAGGAATGTGGATTGGTTTTGGCAAACCTAGATAAAATCCAACTGTAAATTTGCGTCCCTTCAGCCGTCTCTTTGGGTATGGTTTGTGAATATTGAATCAAATAAAAACTCTGCATGCAAACTGTGAGTCTAATCCGATGCTACCGGATTTCGTACAATATGCGTCAAATTTAGCACCACTGTCCTTTTTGACCATTGGGCCTTGTCGTTTTTTCGGACATTTGATATGATAGTGCTTTAGTGGCCTTGATTATTGACTTGAAACGATTGACACCGACAATGACCATTGCAGGAAGCAGCTTAGCTTTATGCCGTAATGTATTGACAATCAATCTGCTCAAATTTGGTGGGTGGTGGAGGCAGCGACATTTAGTGAAAATGAAAAAAATAAAAAACTATTGCAGGGGACTTTTAAAGCTGTAATTTTGTGTGTTTTGTAATGAAAGTGGATGTGGGAGTCATTGCAGAGGATGAACAAACTCGGATATAATTGTATTTGATTTGATTTCGCTTTTAAACATTGAGGGATTGAAATTGTGAACAACGAAATGCCATAAAGAATATTACAAAAAAAGCATTTTTAATTTTCCACAGGTGTGGGCATTTTAATTTTCCCTCAGGTGTGAGAATATTTCGTAAGCAACGTAAAGAAATTTCTTAGGAGTAATTGATTTTCATGCGACACAGGAAATGAAAAAGCTTGAGTGTTGACCTTTATTACAACTTCCCGAGTTGTTGAAGTAAATGACTCTTTGCTCTTTTGTTGCTTTTTAATTTGATTGAATGTGGTCGTTTTATTGTGAAAAGCTAACCTAAAGGAATCCTGTCATACAAAACAAAATAATTTTGTACAATAAAATCTCGTCCTGCAATTTCCTAATAATGTAAACAATTCTGAAGTGTGGGATTTGAGCAATATTTAGGCCAAAACCAGATGAAATCCTTACTGTAGTGCTAATTTCCATGGCCTTATTCCGGTTTTTTGCATGTTTGAAAGACGTACAAGTTAAGTTCCTAACATACCCTACAAGTCCTAAGATACATAGAGGTTTTAGATGTTTTTAAAGCTATGAAAAAAGTGGTTCCCGTCCTGATGGGGTTTTTGTGCAATCCATACCAGTGTGGTCATGTAAAACAAGATATAGGTCTTGCTCTTCCATTGGAATTGATGATCGACCCTCCCCTTCGCCCACCCAGCTCAAATCAAAGTTGTGACAACTTGACAAGCTTTTACAACATTGCTATATTCCAACACCGAATGAGAAAATGGGGGTTGATGTGACAAATAAAGGCAAAGTGTGTCACCCTTTTTTTATTTTAAAGAACAATAATGGTTCAGGACACGGCTAGTTTATTAACCCTTAATGCCGCCTGCCTTTGACTGGATATTGTCCCGCCGCCGAACGAGTTCGAACGGGGGGACCTATAAAATGAGCAGCATCAGTTTTTCCGTTCGTTCGTCCTTTGTGACAAAAATGTTAACCCTGTTGTCATACGTTTTATCTGGAGTTCCATAGGGGCAACAATAGATAACTTGTGGAAAGAGCGGTTGACGAGTTCTCGAAATATGCTAATTAGTATATAATTTGCATAATTTATGAAAGTTTTCCTGCAAGGCCTGGTACAAGTTCCGTAAGGCATGTAATGATATCCATTGTGGAAGGAAGTGGGTTGAAGAAGTTCTCGACCTGATTAATTTTGGACATATTTTTGGGCCAATTGAGTATGCAAATTAGCTATTAATTTATGCAAAAATCAGCGTAATGCTATATTTATGAACTGTACATTGATGCCAAATTCTTCGCTGCATGAAAGCCTATCATGGGGGCACATCTTTTTTGCAATTGACCAGTATGTGATATATGCGGCTTATGTATCAAAGATGCTAATTAAATATGTGTCACTTGCTGTATCTCTTAAACGGTACATCGGATAGCAAAATTCCTTAGCTACTGATACTACTAGTCATAGGGGGTAGGGTCATTGCGGGGTGTTGGGGAAGGGGTTGGGTATTGTGGGTTTGGTGAGGGGTGTGTGGCAGGGTTTTGGCAAGGGGGGTGTTGTGTTGAGGTGTTGAGAGGGTTGGGGTGTTGCATGTTGTTAGGGAGTGGTGGGATGGGTGTTGGGGAGGGGGATAGTGTTGGGGAGGGTTTAGGGGTGTTGGGGAGGGCGAGGGTGTTGGGGAGGGGGTAGGGGGTTGCGGCGTGTTGTGGATGGTAGTGGCTGTTGCGGTGTGTTGGGAAGGTAGCGTGTTAAGGGGTATTGGGGTGGGGTGTTTCGGGGTTTGGGGTGTTTGCGAGGGTTGGGGTGTTGAGGGGTGTTTAAGGATGTGGTGGGTTGGTGTATTCAAGAGTGTTGGTGAGGGGATGGGGTGTTGGGAGGGTGATGTTGGCGGGGTTTTGGGGTGGGTGTTGCGGGGTGTTGGTTTTTGCAGGGTGTTGGGCTGTGGTGGGTGCTGCGGGTTGTTGCTGAGGGGGTGGGTGTTGTACACTGCAAAAACTGGGGTGTTAAAACTTTAACACCAGTCGGTGTCAAGCGGGTTGGTGTTAGTTTCTGGGGTTTAAAATTTAGATTTAACACACTCGGTGTTGCTGCGTAATTTTAATTATTGAGCTTGGATTTTCTGTTATGCTTTGTTAGAGGCAAGCATTAAATAGAAGTACAAAATAACAAATCAAGCCATTTCTTACTAAAAATAGCCCACTTACCAAAATAATGTTAACACCCAAGTTTTGGTGTTAATTAACACCAGAGGGATGGTCCCTTATTGACTCGCAGGAGATGTTTTAAAATACACCAGTAGCTTGTCAATTTGACACCCGGCAGTTTAAAAATAATTCACCCATATGTGGTGTAAAATTAACACCAGCAGTTCACAGCATACATTGTAACACAAATTGGTGTTACTATAACACTAACATGGTGTAAGCTAACGCCGTGGTGTGTCCCGTATTGACTCCCAGGATGTGTTAAGAATTACACCACATGTGTGTAAAGTTAACACTCCAGTTTTTGCAGTGTAGTTGCATTTATCGCATGTTATTGATCTCGACCTCGGCGGGGACATATTTTACGCATCGCGTAAAATACGAGTTCGCCTTGTAAATTATATATCCAGGATCAATATTTAGCTGATATGATCTTCGCTTTCAAGCTCATCGCTCATGCCCTTTTTCACCCATACAACTATTCTCATCGTGTTGTAACCCCTCCATTGCCTATTGTTATAGACAGAGATAGGGGTATCTACAATCGAACTCTCTAGTTTAGGGGAGGATGTCAGAATGGGCTATGCCAGATAAAAAAATTGCCCCCCCCCCCATAGCGGGCAAACATTTTTGTTCACAAATATCTTTAAGTCCTGGCTATCTTTTCCATGACTTATTGGAATTCCAGGCGTACTTTCCGTAATTACCAGATTTTAGACACTACCTTCCGTCCAATTCAGGAATTCTAAACTACCAATGTAAAAAAAACATGATTCCTAGTATGATTAATGTTAGGGTATAGAGGGCGTTGAAAATATTGATTTTTGCTGGAATTTACCTCTGAAATCGTAAAAACACTGAAATTCCGTCACCCTCTATCCCTAAAATGGCTGGAATTCCCACCTCGTATTAGACATTAAATTCTGGAATTCCAGATTTCAAAAGTGACAAAAAGTCTGGAATTCCGGCGCCTTCTATGGGGGGGGGCATTTTTTTCTGGAATAGCCCAATTTAACTCACTCAATTCAATATGCCCCTACAACACAGCTGTTTGACCCCATACAAATTGTCTCTTAAATGCAAAAGAATGCATTTCACTCTTATAGAGTGACTACAAGGCCTACTCCAAAAAAGAGGTTAAATTTCACACCTTTCAAAGAACCTTTTTGGATTAAATTTTCTATTGATAATTTGCAAAATAATGCAACTTTATTACTTTTTAAATTATCAAGAGTAAATTTTACTAAAGACATATTCCTTGAAGGGTATGAAATTTCACTCTTTGCAGAGTGGGCCTTGTAGTCACTCTTCAAGGGTGAAATGCACTCTTTTGCATTTAGAGAGATATTTTTAGAGCAATTTTAAGCAGTGGAGACACAATTTTGACAACTGTTATAATTAGGGGCACACGAGAGCTATTACCTCTGCAAAAATCAGAGAAATCCATTGCGGGAATCTTGCCATAAGCCTACAAAGGTCATGATTTGTATGTTTGTTATAGTTATAGTGTGTCGCCGTTGAGATTTTTGTGGGCCGCCAGTTATAGCTGACAAGACCACTTAGCAATCCGTTGTGCGTATGTATGTGTGGATGTGTGTGTGTGTCACTAAAATGTTATTTTTTTTAAATTGACCTCAATTGAAAAGTTGAAGTTCAATTGGAACCAAACTTGTGTCATAGGTGCACCATGGGATCCCTCATATGTTGATGAGGTCAAAGGTCATGTGCCAAGGTCAAAGGTCATGTAGCGGCCCACAGCTTATATTCCTTGAATATAGTGAGCGCAAAAGCCGAGAACCGCGAAATTCTAGTTTGTTTTATTCTGGTTTTGTCATAATAAATGAGACTTTCAAACAGCTATGACAAGTACTACATGAGCGAAAAAATGAACCATGGCCCTGTCAAGCGATTGGGATTGTTGTCCAATCTGAGATGTAGTTCAGTGGTGACGATAATGTGAGGTAATATGAGATTTCTAGTGACATGTTGAGATCACCAATTGTTGAAATGTAATGGCTGTGGGCCTGCAAAGGACTTTTTAAAATATTACTTCAACATCCATTCTTTCCAAAAGAGGATATCAATAATGACACAGCATTTATAATGCAATGTCTGCTGGCCAACCTTTTAATGACAGTGAGGGTCCAGGGACTGAGAATAAACAAATGACTCTCAAAAAGTGAAGAATTAATATTGCGATAAATAAAATTTAAAGTGCTGTCATGAAAAGGACTATATAGAAGTTCAACACTGGATGTCTCTCTGAGCGAGTATTTCATAGTTTGCGACTATCATTGCTTCAGCAGATTGAATAGTTCTTCAAGCATCATTACTTGTACTACATCAATTGGGGTCATTCACTAGATCAAAGTAAGGTTTCTCAGAGATATCTGGGGTGAAATGAAAGTCATTAGATAATACATTAACCAGAGTGCCTTATGATGATGGGCTGGGCCCATGAGGGTCTTTACTTTTGCCAGTGGAATGGGGAGTAGCGGTTTTGAGGGGAGCTGAAAGGGAAAACCAATTTTCTTTTTGAGCAGGGAATGTGAAACTTGGAAATTTTCATAACGAGACCGGGGAGGACTTAACCTTAAATGAGAACTTTGGTTATAAAATAGGAGAATGTGAATTGTGAATGGAGCAAAGAAGGGGGGGGGTGTGGATGCCAAATTTTTTCCAAAACAAAAATTCCTGTGTGTATGTTTAGTGTAGTTAACCCTTTTCACGTGCTTGAGATGAAATGAATATCTTAACTCAAGTGCCACTAAACTTGGATCATAGTTGCTACCAAAAACTGGGCATGTCATGGTGCTTAAAGGTCACTACCAAGGGTTTTTTAAAGTCATGAGGGCAAATTGTGCAGAGATTTAAGAAAGGGGGACGCGGAAAAGGTGCGGGACCCCTGCTCAATGTTCTTCTATGTGTGTAGTCTCTCATTCAGCGCTACTGAGGGTACTGGAAAATAATACAAGAAAGTAATGTCCATTATTATACCAAGTCTACCAAATTGGACAAAAGTGGGGTTTTATTTTTTTTCACAGAGTATATTTGGGGGGGTTCATTTGTGTAGGAGGAGACAAATGTAAAGATAGAATGTATGATATGATTCTTTTATTACCGTGTCATTTCATCTTTGACGTAAGTCAGCCAGTTGTGACATTTAATTTATCAAAAGTGAACAAGGTTTGTGCCATGTCAACTTTGTGTTGCATTTTATGTACTAGATAAAGATGAGAAGTAGAACGTTATCAGATATATAAACACATCGTGTTCAGGGGCATGGGAGCATGTGGTCGCTTGCAAGGGGATCCCCAAAGGGGGGCGATCCTTGCAAGGGACTAACGGGGGACCTGTTAAAATAATGTTTTCCTTACATATTCAAAATACTTGGCTATGATTTAAGTTATTTTTTTTATAAATAAAAACACTTTTTATACCCATGTTTGCTTATTTCCACCCTGTAAAAGTCTAGGCTGTGTTGAAAGGATCAATCACAATAAGGGTAACGACTAATGAGTGGAGATTTTGTGAAAGGTATAATCGGATTTCTGGGTTCCAATCTCAATTGACTACATTTCGAATATAGGATACCCGTTCAAAGGAATCAATTAAAGCTGAAAAGTTTCAATATAACCAGGTGAGATCTGAGAAGCGAGTGCTATGGGGCACAACACTAAATCACCCCACGTCATAGAGATAGATAAATAAAAGGCTAAAGAACTGATGGCCAAATACATGGTTCCGACCAAACTTGTTCCGACCGATGGATCTGCACTCGACCGATCTCGTAGCTATTGGTAAATGTTACAATTTGTTATCCGCCCACACCCATCACAGCATGGAAAATGGACTTTCTCGTTGATTTTGCCAGGTGACCCTCAGTTATAAAATGATCCTTATACATCCAAGAACATCGTCCAGCATGTGGTTTGTTCAGAAAGCTATGATGTATTTTGCATATTTTCAAAATGGCTTCCAAAATAGTGTTGGCTATAGTATATTCATAGTTGCATTATGGGCATTACTGGAGAGAATTAACACACACATATATGACAAGATGTGTTCGCACCGTGTTTACACAGCTCGTGTGAGGACACATCAAATGTGTTACTTGGATTACGATTGTTCATTCAGCTTTCACGCATGTGTTGTTAAGAGCTCGCTTATGTTTCATTACATTTTGTAATCAGCTGGCATAATGAGTGCCTGATAGTAAAGGAGTGTAGAGGCGGCACCAGACTTCATTTTCTGGGGGGAAAGTCGGGGAGGGGGAAGTGAAATTCTGGGGGTAACTTCAAAAAATTGTGATTTTTAACAAATTTTGGTCCCAAATCACTGAGATTTGCCCAAATTTGGTGATTTTTGGCCCAAAATAGCTGATGTTTGCCAAAAATCGGTCATTTTGCTTCTGTTCAGGGATACAATAGATAATCTATGAATAGAAAAGGGCTAGAAATGACATGTATTGTTGATAAACGCTCACTCTGTGTAAATTGCAGGTGAAAGTTACCCACCTATATTATGTGTGATGTTTCACAAAGTATACACAAGATGTCAGCTGGAAGCCCATCATTTCAAGAACAAAAAGTCCATTTCAATTGCCAACATCCATATGGTCTTGATAGTTTATCTGCCTTTAAAAGTCTTCTTAAGTCACATCTTAGCCTTTAAAAGTCTTCTTAAGTCACATCTTAGTGTTTCTTGGCTTTTTTCCTCTTTCTGTCAGTGCCTTGCCTACTTTGTAAAAGGCGCTCTGTAAGTCTCATTATTATTATTATTAATCTGAAAGGCTGACTCAGAGATTTCCTGAGGAGAGCACCCTCAATTTTCAAACAAATCATGTTTTTTGCATGTACATAATGTTGGTCCATATAATAATCTCTGTGCAAAATAACTAAGCTCAAATCGAAGTCCTTAATATAGAAAATCACAACTTTGTTATAAAATTCTGGATCCAGATTTTGCAGCAAGATAGGCCTATCTGCATGTTAATAAATACTAACAAGACTAGTCCTCAGTGTTTATTTTAGATGGCTTCCGAAATTTTGCGAGGCCATCTCATAAACCATAAGGCAATTTCAACTAGAATTGGTCAGGAGAACCTGTAACCCATTCTTTATACAGGTTGTAGACATAGAAAGTGGTCAGGTCAGTGTACAGCTTATTTTTTAGAAAATTTTAAGCAATGGTGACACAATTTGGCAACTGATATAAGGATGGACATGCAAGAGCTAATACCTCTGCATAAATAGCCATGGTTTCAAGTGCCTTAATGTTATATAATTCTTGAACAGTCTGGGAATGTAGACAATTTCATCAATTTTCAATTTAGACTGAGTGTTACGCTCTGCATATTGATGTTATCATGAGGTTGATGCACTCACGTCATAGCGTGTTTTGCTACATTAGTGCACACCTGTCAGTGTTGCAACTTGTTGCATTATGCGTTCAACAGGTTGTTCGGTTTTCTCACTGGGTAGTGGCAGTCCCTGTATTTAAGCCACACGGATTGAGAAATGTGCAGCTGTGGGAATGTAGACAATTTAATTTCATCAATTTTCAATTTAGACTGAGTGTTACGCTCTGCATATTGATGTTATTCTGAGGTTGATGCACTCACATCATAGCGTGTTTTGCTACATTAGTGTGCACCTGTTGATGTTGCAACTTGTTGCATTATGTTACTTGCGTTCAACAGGTTGTTCGGTTTTTCTCACTGGGTAGTGGCAGTCCCTGTATTTAAGCCATGAGGATTGAGAAATGTACAGCTGTGGGAATGTACACAATTTCATTTCATCAATTTGCAATTTAGGGTGGGTATTTGCTCTGCATATTGATGTTATCATGAGGTTGATGCACTCACGTCATAGTGTGTCTTGCTACATTAGTGTACAATAGTCGATGCTGCAACTTGTTGCATTGTGTTCTTTGCGTTTAACAGGTTGTTCAATTTTTCTCACTGGGTAGTGACAGTCCTTTCTTGTATTTAAGCAATGAGGATTGAAAAACTAAGTTTAAAATTACTTTAAATTATGAACTTTTTTAAGAATGAGAATAAAGGTATGATTTTGGAAACCAGCCGGAGAGGGACCCGTGAAATGCGATTTTTAAAGGTGCAACAAGAGATTTCACAAATCAGGTGTCCCTAAAAAAAATTGAAAGTACTGATTTTTACCCCGATGTGAAGCTCTCCATCAATAATATCCCCATCTGAAAGAGTTAAGCTGAGAAACGTTTCTTTGGTATAAAAATTGTTAAATTTCTAATTTCGTATAGGAGCAAATACGAAATTCAGCCTATGTTTTACATTGAAATATAAGCAAATCAAAATCACCGCTTTTCTCTCTCTTTTTAAGGCATTTCTGTAGCCAAATACAAAGTAAGAAATCTATTGAGGGTCTAATCTATATGAAATTACTAACTAGACACAATATTTGGGTGCTTCAAAATCTCTTGTTGCACCTTTAAGTGTTACAAATAGTGCCTTGGAAGGAGAAGGAACCAAAAAAAGATAACACAGGGGTCAAATTATTTAAATTGATCCAATCATGTTGAAATGTGTATCACATTATTTGTCTAACCATAAGGATTCCAAAAGTATAGTTTGTACTATCCAAACTTTACAGGCTGAAGTCTTGCAAGATTTACAGGATAGAAACGCAAAAATCAATAAAAAGGTCAATTTCAGTTGTACAGGGGGCAAATATTAAAGTTGGTCCGATTTGGGTAAGAAATGGTGCAAATTATTGGTGGAGCTCAGTGGATTAAAATAAGAATAGTTTGACTGCCTCCAATGCTTACTATACCAAACTAGGGACAGAAGGTCAAGCCCCATTGTCAAACAATAAGGACTACGCAGAATGCAAATTATACATTTGAGAATCAAGTTAATACAAAGTCAAGTAAGAGTACAGGCGGTGGTGGCCAAGCCTCATTCATTATAGCAATTCACCAAAAATGTCAAAAGAAATTACAGCAATACGGATTGCAAACCACAAACCAATTTGGGTGCTTTGATGTGGGACGGTCATGGGTGTTCCCATGACCCACATACGACCTCATCCTCGTTCGTTATTAATACAAAAAAATCAGAAATAAACCTTCCAATGGAGTTGATTCATCATCTCCAACGGTTTTGGAATAAGAAAATATTCCTTGACAACATATAAAAAATTCAGAATTTTTCGTCAAGATTTCACTTTTGTGTGTTACACCAATGGTGACGTCTGAAATTGGGATTTCTTGGCCGCCCTCCCCTGTAAGAGTAGTACATGCAATAAAAGACTAAATTTAACTGGCATTCATTAAAGACAAAACTACATGATCCAGTCTCTCTCGACAGCCAAGTCTTAAATAATAGATTTCTTAGTAGGCAATACAATTAAAGAGTATCCTGAAGGACGGACTTGCAAGGAGTCATTTGGTGACTTAAAGCGGCACTGGCACATTTTCACAAAATATGAAATTTCTTAAATTTGCTCTGAAATGATAGTCTAGGCCATTGGAAGAATAGAGATACATTTTACACATAAAAATAACATACTCAAAACAGATAGGGATGTTAATAAGAGGTTAAAGACATCCAGGTAATTTGTAGGCTAACTTTTGAGTTTTCCATAACTTTAATCAACAAATGTGTATATTACATGAATATCATAGACTCGTACTCATTGATATTAAAACTACAAAGGTCACAGACCGGTCAAATAGGGTGCATGCCCTGGGAAACATGCATACGGTGTGCATTTTCTTGTGTTAAAAGCCATTTCCGTCTTCTGCTGAATTAATGTCGCCGGCGACATTAATTATAAAATCGTTCTGTTTACCCATAAGGACGCTGATTTGGACTTAATCATTTCAGGCGAGGCCTAATATATTTTTTGTTTGCTCGTATCCACAAGTCATTGGTAATGGCTTGTGGTGGTGTCAGGATTTGTTCAGCTAGTGTGCTGATCCGGGGCCGCGTGTATCCATGATACGGACGCTCCTGACATGGCCCGCTATTTGAGGCTGAGGCGGATTGGGAACAGTCAGGGTTTCCACCCTACTCTTATTCGACACTGACTGCGATGTACATGTACAGTTGGGACTCTCTGTACACGGGACCGACGGCTTAACGTCCCCTCCGAAGGACGGGATGCTTTCATGATCCATTTGCCCAAATCCAAGTGAACCATGGAGGAGAGCGGTATTCTGTATTTAATCAATAGCTGGTATACAGATCAAATCCAGAATTGATAGTACCCGAGTAAATCCCAGCAAGTGCCACGACCCCACCGGGATTCGAACCCGGGAATGTTGATGGTAAATTTGCGCCAGAGGCAAGCACCCTAACCGCTAGGCCACGCTCTCCCACAAAAGCCTTACAACCATGCAAAAATATCAATTTTGGAAAATCTTGAGGGCGCACTGTTTTTCAAATGTGCCAGTGTCTCTTTAACAAAGTAACATGGACAGATTCCTCTTACAAAAACATCTTGGTCATAATTGTTGACACACTATTCTCATTGTACAGTAAAATCATCCCCCTCTTCCCCAGAATAAAGTTGAAACCTGAAATTGTGTCACAGTGCACCTAACAATACTCAACATTGGTAGGGAGGGGGGGTTTATTTATTAGCAAAAGCTTCAAGCTTAATTTGATGCCAAAACGTAAATTTCAAAATGGCTGACTTATGCAATTGTAAAAGAACTAATTTTCCAAAGATGTGCAACTAATTTTGACCAAGATTATAGGAGTAACCCTCAATAGCCATATTTCTTATTAAAATCTTGAAACTCTTGCCAGATATGTAAATCCCTGTATCAGCCTGTATCTGCCCCTGATATGTATGGTGTTAGTGCTGTTAATTCAAATGATAATTTATTGATAGTTGTGATCAGTTCTGCAGGTATATAAAGACCATTGACAATTATCTTTTGATCCTTCTGCTGGCCCATGCATTATTAGATCATGGCACTTATGTAAGAAAACTTGAAAAGCTGCTTTGTGTGCCATTAAGGGTTTGGGATAGGATGGTTTGCAGGCATCTTCACTTGCCTAATTTAAGAAAACTATCAAAAAATATATAAACATATTCCTACATGAGGCAGGACTGCAGTGCTCCTAATCAATAATCACATTTTTTTGACACCTGCAAGGAATTGTGGGAGTCACATACTATAAATCCAGGTTGTGTATGTCCGTCCATATGTGTGTGTTTGTTAAAGCAGGGGCGTAAGAGTGGTCACTTGTCAAAGGGGGCAAATTCCTGGTTTTGAGGCAGATTTTCCCAGTTGGAGGTGGTTTTGAGGCAGATTTTCTTGGTTAGCAGGCAAAAACGGGCTGCATGATTTAGCATGATTTTCAAGCCTTTTTCCCCCAGTCAAAGCTGTTATGTTACTGTGTTTAAGTTTTGGTTAACATTTTCCATCCATGAGGAATTTCTCACCTGTTACAGCACAATTATTTCTCACCTGTTACAGCACAATTATTTCTCACCTGTTACAGCACAATTATAGAGTATGTTGGAAGGGAAAAAGGTCCACTCATGTAGGACTAACCCTAGTTTTAAACCCATCATTTATTGAATTTACTCTAGTAATTAGAAAGCTATTAATGTAATTTATTCATCAGCTTTCACAATATACTTACCTCCAGTGTGAAAGAATTAAATTTTAATTCTCAAAGCAGATTAATTGTCAAAAAATACCCAACTTTTTACAAAAAAAGGCTTAAGATTTTAATATTAATGTGGTCAAGACAAAAACAAGTGATTCAGAGCACTAAAGTCCTGCCTCATGTATACATTGTCAGGACAGAAGTAAGGAGAGATGTGATCAGTTTTGTGCAGCTATTTTGTGTGCGTATCATGCACACTGACTCTGACTCTACACTCGCAATTACAGATGTGACTTACTGCGATGTGCACTTTTAACATTGCATAAAAGCTATGACAGCACTTTTTACTTCTGGCTGGACAAACTGTATAGGGATGTATTTTTAGATTGGTCCTATTCATAGTTTGCCTAAAATAGGTTGGCTTATTGTCTCTTTGATCCCTGAACATGTAAAGGTATGTGCTGGCCCGGTCCCTCAACTCAACATAAAAAGTGGTAACCATGCGAGTTCTAAATTTCAAGGAAAGGGGTATATTTCTTACTGTCTTCAAGGACCGCGAAATCACGAAAAAAGGGGGTATTCTGAGCATCCGTCTCCGCGAAATTTAAAAAAAGGGGCATTTCACAGAATTGGTCGTGGTCGACTACAAACTTTTACAGGAACATTTATCTTTGTTGCATTTTCATTAAAGTTAAAATCAGTATACATGTATTGTAATTAATCCCAATTAAAGACAGGATCATCTGGGAGTACAGCAGACACAAAGTAATATTGATACTTGTATGTTTTGTTCTTAAAATGCTAAATTATAAGAGTCATTGAAAAGGGTGTCTGAAAATCTTGTCATTGAAAACCTTGAAATAGGGGGTATTTTTAACCCTGATTTTGTCGTCGATTTTGCAAAAAAAGGGGGGTAAAATCAATGAAAAATCATTGAAAAGGGGGGTTTTGAAAAAATGAAGAACGCGCATGGTTACCACTTTCTATGTTGAGTTGAGGGACCGGGTGTGCTGGAGCTAAGCAGTAACAGTGTGCTCATCTCTCTTTAAAGGCCATTAAGGCCAGACTAGGTATAATTTGCTCAGAACCCTTGTCCCCTGCTCAGAACCCTTTCCCCCTGCCAGCCCCCACCAAATGAACTGACCTTTTGTACAGTGTATATGGAGAAGGACCCAAATTTGCCCCTCAGAAAATGCCTCAGCAACCCTAATGCCATATTGCTTCCAAAGAAGGCCTCAACAAAAAGATAACCTGTACCTCATATATTACAAGACCAGAAAATGGGACCCATTTTGGTGCATCTTCGCTAAATAATTTTGAAAGTAAAATAAAACAAAAGCCTGTGCTATCAAAGTCATCTATGCTGCAATAAAATCCATTCATTCGGCAGCTCAAGAATTACGCCTTTGTCCCATTTGCCCAATGGGTGTTCTTATCATCGGGCTTTTATCTGTGCTAAAGCTAACAGGAAAAGTAGTTGATATTTGAACTGCAATTGTAATTTGATCATCTGAAGACAATCTCAAGTCGGAGGGTATTTTTAACCAATCCCATAATACATTGCAATGTGCCTACACTGTACTGTACTAAATGCATAGGGATAAAAAGTGTTCAAGAACCACAACATATATCATGATAAAGTGAAAATGAAGAAGTACTTGAGTTTTGTTGGCTAAAATGATTGTGAAAGTTCAGGGTTTTTATGTATTAAGAATGTATAATCTATGTGGGATCACATGACCTCATTGAGGTGAAATTTCTCAAAAGTGATGCATTGTGGGATTTACTTAAACATCCACTTGGGTCAAGATTACTAACAGCTCAAAAAGTTTCCCCCCATGTTTACAAAGGGGAATCGGTTGAATACTATCTATGTGTGTAATTTATTCATGGATAGATAAGTTTTCAAGAAATTGTGCCTGTTTTACCATGCCATGCATGCATGCATACATTCTGTTCAAAGCCCTTTTAACAGGCATGAGAACTTTCAGGCTTTTGCCTAATTTCAGGCTTTTTCGTTGTTCAGATTTACGCAATGTTATTCATTTTCAGCCATTCTGGTCATTTTCACACTGTTTTTCAGGCTTTTGTTAAAGGTGACTTCTCATGCCTGCTTTTACACCAAAGATAATTCATTTTGGCGTCGGATGATGGTGACCAAGAAAACCTAAATTTTTACATTGATATTTGTTGAATCGCAAAACGTTTAAAAATATGTGCACTATGGGCTCAAAACCGCTGAAGTTGCAGAGTCATCACAGCTGTAAGGATTGTTTTTACATTTTGTCGTATGAATAACGTCAAATAATATACAATGATTGAGGCCATGACTAGCCCATGTCAAATTGGCTTGTGATTTGCAGTTTGTAATGAGGTACCTATTATGATTTACTTTTTGGGTTTTTTTTTCAGTGGCGTACTGGGGGAGGGCTGCCACCACTGGCTTGAAAAAGCAGGATGACATGGACCAAAATATGTATTTTCATTCCTCTTCTTTGGAGACCAATTTCAGTCTAAATTTGGGGCAAAATTAATGTAAATGTGGCAATTTGACGACTTACGAATTTTGCCCCCTCTGGCGGGACAAATTGGGAATTTTGCCCCCTCTGGATTGACTGCCTTGGTATGCCACTGGGGTTTTGCCACTTAAAATGGGGATTGGCCAACATCCTCTGCTTGGTGTTAATTTGCTCGTTCATGCCCTTTGTATAATAAAAAGTTCAATCTCAAGCAGCCCAATTGCCTTATTGGAGTATGGTTGTGTACACTAGTTTAATACTTCCTTTTGATAAGGAAATCAATATTACCAATAATAGCATTAAGGAAATGTGAATTGTGAAAATCTTTAACCATCAGGTCACAGTTGTTAAAATTTTTTTTTTAATTTTTTCCCCAATTTTTTCTCAGAATGATGCATTTTCATCACCATATTCAGAATCAGCATTCAAATGAGTCCAAACAAGCCTAGTCTTAAAAGCACTATCAGTGATTTGCTGAATCGGAAAATCAAAAAAAAAATATTCAAAAATCAGATCTTTACTGTCCGTACGGACACTTACTATGACACGTAATGAAATGGAGATTCGTATGTTTGAACACTGCCGTTTTCTTCCTTTTCTGTCAATTCTTCAGTTGGAAAAGGTAACTTAAGAGAATTCTACAGACTTATCCTTCACTTTTAAGTTATTCCTGGAAATTGACTATTTTGGATAAATCACTGATAGTGTTTTTAAGATGACTTCCCAAATGATCTGCAGTCAAAAACCACTGACTGTGTTCTAACCTATACAGTGCCTACCAGACTTGAAAGGTTTAGGAATCTTCAAATGTCTTCTGTAATAGTACTATTAGACACAATAGCCCATGTTATCCTAAAGTACTCATAGCTTTAATAGCTGAAATTACGAGCTAAGGCAACAGTAAGAAGCATTAAGCCAGGATTTATATTCACAAGGGTTATTTTCTAACTTTATCACGTATGTTGAATAAAAAATTTTAGGTGAAAATTCCTTTGAAGGTCAAGCCAATTAAACCAGTTGAAACAAAAACAAGACGTGGTGTCATTTGTATTCAATTTCTGACTGCATTCGGGGTAACCACATAACTTGCCGTGCGCATCACATACTTGCAATCTCCTAAAATACCATTTCCGAGAACATTGCAATTGAAACACTTTTGGAATTCATTTGGGTCATGTATGTTATTTTGTGCAGGTATTTCAAGGCAGTTAACATTAAGAAAAACTTTAAAATTGTTACGAATTCTTTATAAGATTGTGTCACACTCTGCATCTTAAATATCGCATCATCTGTATTCGAAACTTGTTATTTGCAATCTGCTTCTGATTTATGTTTACAGTACAGTGATCGCATTACAGATAAAGCAGCATGTAAAATGATACGACTATATGGCAACATGTAACATTAAGTTGTAGTTAGTTGTAGTTCATCTTGTCCTGATTTTTGCAAATACGATGCAGAAACAACACTATGTGGAAAGCATAATGTCAGAATACGGTGAACAAATAATAATCAAAATCCTTCGAGATACAATGCAAATACAACAATATGTGAAATGCGAAATTTGTAAAAAGTCCAACATAGCATAATAACCTACTTAGACAATATATAGCTTTAAAATTTGGTGTATTGTATTACATAACATAAAATACTTATGCCAAAATCACAAAAAAATCCTAAATTTGACTCAATAAAACAACATGTGATATGTGCGACAAATTTAATGAAACAAGTTTGTAAAAATTTGGTATAGAGTGTCAGGTGAGCCAGTTTTCCTTTGGTGCTACTGGTATCCTGGTAACCAGTACTACCTGTCCCAGGGCCAGGCTGTTGGCAGCTAAACTTCAACCTACCCATCTTGATAGAACTACAAGAAAATCTCCCTACAAGGATGTCTGCTCTGGAGAGCTAATGGCGGCCATCCAGCACATTAATGTCAGGAAGGACATCCGGTCAATTATCTTTTGTTCCAGTATTGCTGTGAATATGAGGTGAATCCGGCCAACCCCCATTAGCGGGGACAAAACTGGATTTAAAACTTTGGTTTTACTACTACTGGAGTTAGCACGGATAAAGTTGGCTAATTCAAATGTCTCTCTTAACACATCTTTCCATGTCTTTTTGCATAGCCTCAAAGTGTGTGGTAATATACAAATACCACATGGTTTGAAGGGAAATAAGGACAATTTGTTTTTCCCACAGCTGGTAATGGAAAAGAGTGAGGGGGTGGTATCCTGTAGCCAGTACTGAAGGGGAAATCAATGCCCTATTTCCCTAATTTAAACCAAGCTGTTCTTGTTTTATTGAACCTCACTGGAATTTGACTCTTGGAATTAGACTGTAGGGAACACAGTCAAAAATATCACCTAGAAAAATCAGGCTTTTTCACCTGCGATTGACCAGTGAATTGGTACTATTGGCTCATGAATATTTTTGAGGTATAATAGTCAAATTTTAAGTCTACAAAACATCAAAGTATGGTCCAAAGGTGACATGCAGTTTTGACACTGTGACACTTAGCACCAGGCAGTTGACTATTTGCTGATGTAGAGCATGTTAGAATAAGTTTAAGACTGTTGCCAGTCAACTGGCTCACGCTAACTTTGGTAGGAGCCACTGATCACATTGATCACAACACAAATCCTATGGCATATCATAATTCTGAAAAGGTGTGTGAGCCAAGGCTTGAACCAGGTTACTAACATTCACTACATCAGCGAATTCTTGTAACATGGAAAGATTTCTCAAGGACAAGCAATAGTTGTGAATGTGATCACTACTTGAGCTGAATGTATGAACCTCTCCCATGTAGTGTGCAAATGGACCTAGGCAATAAAATCAATATGTTGGTTGTGCATGAGACTCCCTAGTATTTTTAAAGGGATTAGCAGCGATTTGCTAATCCGAAACATCGAAAAAAATCATCATAATTCATATTTTTGTATTTTTGTTACTGGCATGGATATGCGAACATAACCTACAAGTGGTTGGCTTGAAATCTGTGTATTAACGACAAGGCAGTACTTTTATCTTATTCTGTAATTTCTATACGTGCATATCAAAATTCCGACTTGTAATAAAAAAGGCCTTTCCCTGTGAATATCCCAGATTTTAAGTGTAATATTGTACACCATGATTGATACAGTTTGATCTTTGTTTATTCTGTACTGGTATTAACCATAATCAGCTGTTTAGTGTAGATTTTGAGACGCCATAGCTGTATGTTTATTTACGGGAGACGGTATGACTAATTTCCTCAAATACATTTTTCATGGTTTGTTTCTACATTAAAGCAGTTTTATGGGATTGTACACACTTATCCCTGATTTATAAGTTTAAAAAATGCATTTCCACATTTTTTTTTTATTCTCTCGCATTATCACTGCTAATCCCTTTAATTTTTATGCTTTATTCCATATAGGCTGAATTGATTTCTTTCATCCAGGCCTTATACACCAAGTGGTTCAATGATGATTAATGGTTGTGTATGTCCACCCTACAATCTCGGCCAAAATTGTTGGCAGCTAAAATGTCACCCCAATCTGATAGAACCTAAAAAGAAAATCTCCCCCATACAAGGGTGTCGGCTCTGGAGAGCCTAATGGCGGCCATCCAGCAAATTGATGTCAGGAAGACATCTGGTCAATATCTTTTGTTCCAGTATTGCTGTGAATATGAGGTGAATCCGGCCCCACCCCCAATTAGCGGGGACAAACACTGGATTTTAAATTTGTTTTACTTATACTGGAGTTAGCACGGGGTAAAGTTGGCGAATTCAAATGTCTCTCTTAACACATCTTTCCATGTCTTTTTGCATAGCCTCAAAGTGTGTGTAATATACAAAATACCACATTGGTTTGAAGGGAAAAGGACAATGGTGTTTCCCACAGCTGTATGGAAAAGAGTGAGGCGGGTGGTTATCCTGTGCCAGTACTGAAGGGGAAATCAATGCCCTAGTTCCCTAATTTAAACCAAGCTGTTCTTGTTTTATTGAACCTCACTGGAATTTGACTTTGGAATTAGCTGTAGGGAACACAGTCAAAACTATCACCTGAAAAAATCAGGCTTTTTCACCTGCGATGACCAAGTGAATTGGTACTATTGCTCATGAATATTTTTGATGGGAATAGTCAAAAATTTTAAGTCTACAACACATTCAAAGTATGGTCCAAAGAGGGACATGAGTTTGGACACTGATGACACTTAGCACCGGCAGTAGTTGACTATTTGCTGATGTAGAGCATGTTAGATAGAATAAGTTTAAGACTGTTGCCAGGTCACTGGCTCACGCTAAATGTGGTAGCGAAGCCCCTGATCACATGATAACAAACAACACAAGTCCTATGGCATATCATAATTCGGAACAGGGTGTATGAGCCAAGGATTGAACCCGGTTACTAACATTCACACATCAGCGAATTCTTGTAACATGGAAAGATTCAAGGACAAGAATTAGTTGTGAATGGATCAACCTAAGCTGAATATGAACCTCTCCCCATGTAGTGTGCAAATGCAGAACCTAGGCAAAATCAATATGTTGGTTGTGCATGAGACTCCCTAGTATTTTTAAAGGGATGAGCAGCGATTTTGCTAATCCGAAACATCGAAATAAAATCATCATAATTCCTATTTTGTTATTTTTGTTACTGGCATGGATATGCGGAACATAACCTCAAGTGGTTTGCTTGAAATCTGTGTAGTAAAGACAAGCAGTTAAATACTTTTATCTTTCTTGTAATTCTGTAAAGTGATCAATCAAAATTCGACTTGTAATCAAAAAGGCCTTTCCCTGTGAATATCCAGATTTTAAGCGTAATATGTACACCATGATTGATACAGTTTGGACCTCAAACAACAAACATGATTGATCTTTGTTATTCTGTACTGGTTAACATCATCACTGTTTAGTGTAGAGTGAGAGCATAGCTGTATGTTTATTACGGGAGACGGTATGACTAATTCCTCAAATACATTTTTCATGGTTTGGTTTTTTTTTTTTCTTTCTACTTTAATAAGCAGTTTATGGGATTGTACAATTATCCATGATTTATAAGTTTAAAAAAATGGCATTCCACATTTTTTTAGTTCGCTGCATTATCGCTGCTATCCCTTTAATTTTTTATGCTTTATTCCATATAGGCTGAATTGTTCTAATCCAGGCTTATACACCAAGTGGTTCAATGATGATTAATGGTGTATGTCCACCCTACAATCTCGGCCAAAATTTGTTGATGAAAAATGGAAACGTTATATTGTCTTACTATGATCCCCTCTCCCCTGATCAATGTTGAAATGTTGCATTTTATCTTATGCGCTCTAAGACCACCCAACATTGATGGTGGGGCCAGGGGAGGGGTCAGTGTAGGTTTGTTAAAGCTTCACAATAAAGTTAGTCTTTTTCCGTGTGATTCTCTATGGCCCATTTAGGCCTTCATTGGCCCTAAGCAAATTACCACGGGTGTTCCAAATACTTTTGGCCGTGATTGTAGGTCCAATTGCACAAGAAGCAGGGGAACAAGAGGACAATCACACTAGTTATAGTAGTCTTTCAGATTAGTAGTTAGTTAGGTAGTTAGTTAGTTAAACCAACGTTTAAATCGGGTTTTGTCACCGCTAAAACGGGGGTGGCTGGATTCACCTCAAACAAAGCAAATTGTGTGTGTGAGGATTTATGGCGCAAAAGATAACTGACCGGATTCGACAGTCTCATGCCAATCACAGTTTTCGGCAGTGGGCCTTAGCCTTTGGGCAAACCACGTGACACACTATGCAAGGCGCATGTGCTGGATGGCGCCATTGCGCTCCAAAGCGACACCCTTGTAGTAGACTTCTTTTTTAGTCTATCAATGTAACCAGCTACCCTCCTCATGAGACTTTTCTTAGATTGGTGCCAAATCCATGGACAGCTGGTCATGCAATAGAATGTCCTTCTAACACAAGCTCGAGGGTACTTTACCAAAAAGCACTGTGTACATTCTGTGCTCCACATTTTCTACAGATGAGTCATTTAGAGTGACTCCCCTGATATCCAGAAAGTACGTTTTATACAATCAGTGTGTTCAAACCCCTCGAGCTTTGCAATCATTGTGGTATCCATTAAATATACTTCCCAATTAGTTTGTCATAAGTACTGTTGTCAAAAAGTTAGAATCACTGGCCCGCACTGGTCTATTTGCACTCCATTACAGTGAGAGGTTGCAATAGAGCCGAAAGAAGACCACCATTACATATTGATTTGCGGCAAGCTCCCGAGGGGCATCTGACACTCTTTCTATTATCTGGCTGTGTGATTATAATTAGATTTCTATTTATAGAGACACAAAGCACAGAAATTCCTTGCTTGAATAATGTAAAGTGGACTATCGTGCCATGTCAATATTTCTACGATCATGCTCTTAGGCGATTGTGTTGTGCTCTGGTGTTGGCAACTTATTATTGTTTCCACTCAGTTGGGAGAGTTTCTTTTCTCCGCGACCTCAATGCTCTTTCTGTGTTGTCAGTCATCTCGAGGACAGAGGGATGTTGACACCTCATCCGAACAAGGAAAAAAGATTTGTCTTACGAGCTGAGAAGGAGATGACAGCACATTGTTCAAATGAAAGAGTTAGAGTTTTTGCCCCTTGGCGGTTTTAATTTGTCGGCATGTTGGTGTTAGTGGAAATGGGATTCACGTGAGGGTGAAAATTGGCTACTGGACGGTGGGCTTTTATGTTGCAATAGCCTTTTTGTATTCTCAACACATGTTTTTTTCACAATGAGAAAGTGATACTCTGTTAAACGATGTCATGTTAGGTGCATGTTAAATGAAAGACAGATACAGATGTAGGCAGACTAAGTACTCTTTTTTGTGCCCCTCATTCCAAACTTATTTGAAGCGAGCGAGAAGCGAAGCTCTTATAGACACCGTTACCACGTATTGAAAGCTATTTAAAATCTATAGTCTGACAGTATTTAAAAAAATACCGACCTCATTTGATCCCCATTTTCGTTCTTTACCATTAAACTCCTACGGAAGGTTAAAAATCGACGGGTACCAGGCAGGGATCGCCATCTTTAAATTGTAATTTCCAATGGCAGGTCCGAGATTCAACAATTACATTTATTTTATAATCCTTATGTTGGATATTTTTTTTCCGCAAATTTATTTTTTTGTACTTTGTTTTCGAACCGTAAAACCTATGATAATGTTGTACTGATTATTTAAAAAGTTCATCTGAATAAGTTTAAACAAACACCGCGGGGTCATTTTCAATGCGTAAATAAAATTATTTTGCAAAAAAAATGTTGCGGGAGCTGAGATACCCAAGGACACTTCGAAATTTCCATCAAGCAACAGCTCGACAATTTCGTTACAACACAGCAAATCAGGTAGTAACAAAGGGGTACGTACTTAATACTGGTGCGGAGACCGACCTCTCTACCCCAATGAAAAGGCCAGGCAAAACCACATTTTCATCAAGGCAGGGATGAGGGGATGCTTAAAACTATCATTACATGAACGAAGGGAAAAAAAGTGAACTTGATGGTCGGAACTGGCGGCAGTACAGCTCTAGTTGGGACCAATGTTGCAAGTTTATATCAACGAGTTTGGACAAGATTTGCATCGCAGTGGTAGATAAAGTAATTTGGGTTTTTGGAAAAGCAGAAGAAGAAGAATATCAAAAATTTTCAGTCGTATTTGATGCTGTAAATTCGGAAAAAGCGGATCGATTCTGCACAGGTAAGGGCAGCATTCACAACACAGCTGCACAGATTGTCTGGCAGATGGAGAATGTCTAGATTGTTGGCAGATGTCCAATTTATTGTTCAAATTTCATGTTTTTTTTTCAAGAATGGAATTGAAAGGGTTGGTGTCTGCATCATCGGAATGTGAAACCGAACGCAAATGCAAATGAATTCGCTATTTCCTAGTGTCATTTGTTGTACGTTGTAGGTAGGTAGCTTGTTGCACAAAATTGCTTCAGTCTCAGAAACAGTAAATAAGAGTGATAAGGCCTAGGTCATTTTGTCCATGCCCTAACATAGGGCCTACCTAACAGGCCAGAGTAGTAATACTTGTTATCATTAATTCAACGTTTTAGGTAAGGTTATGAAACACCTATAATGATGTCCTACATGCATAGGCTGGCGAATATAGGCAATTTCTTCTACAAGTCCAAAGTGTTTGATATGCATATCCTCCCATGACTACCTCAAACAGAAACACTGGACATTAAGCCTGGATAACAGATATAATTCTCGGGTTCGGGATTTGTGCTTCCTCAGAAATTGGCAGTATATGCTGTAATGACAACATAGGACTTGATGAACTTGTGCTGAGGGACTCCTCTTAAAAGAAAAGGAACTTCTATTCTTGCAAGGGAATTTCATTTCAAATATTCAGCAACTTATGGATTTTTTTTGTCAAAGCGATAGAAGAAACCCAAACAAATATGGACAGTAATAAAGTGAATTTGACTCTGAACTTTAAGCCTGTTTGACACGCCTCATTGAATTCATTTGTTCAGAATGACATTTACATTTTCAATCTGAGCAGGTAGTTGCATGATAGTAAGAATTTGTGTAGAATGATGTTAAATCTAAGAACTTTTCTAAACAATACCACATAGTACTTGTGGCAACTGTCTTGTAAAAATTATTTGATTGCAACTCTAAATCGTGTGACACTGTAAACTTGATTTTCATTTTACCTGTATAATTCTCATGCCAAGAAAAGTAACACTTGGTTTTGTGATGATAACTGTTTTCTCGGCTAATATAATTATGAACTTCCGTTCACGGAAAATTTTATTGATATAGTGTGTTTCTATGGGGACATTTACCGGAAAAGAGAAGGATAAGGGATTAAATGTACTCAATAGATAACTGACCTCCCTCACCTTTACCGTAAATCAACCCGGCTAAATTTCCTTCTCGAGGAGGAAAATAGCGGCGTCGCTTACCGGTAAACGCCAATAGAAACACACTCCTTTCCCGCAGTGCGCAACAGGAAAGAAGGAAACGGAAATTTATAATACCGTGTGATTACAATCGACGATAGGCCCTAAGTGGGACGATAGGGAACTAGAGAGATGAGGGACCGGATTCGGCAGTGCCTACTCGTGATCTTAAGTAAATCGCCTCTAGGCCGGAGTGTAACATTCCATGTAACTTCGAATCCTTCTCTGACGTTCACTAACATTAACCCAATCTACTATAATTTGCCTCTGTAATTTTGACTGTTACAATGGTCAAATTCGACATCAATCCTACTATCAAAGGTCCGCATATTTTGGTGTGCAAAGATCCAAACCACAATGCTTTGCATTGCACCTCGGTGTACGACCTTTGGCGGCCAAAGTTTAGGTGGAGTGTTTTTAAACGACCAGCAGGCAGGGAGATTTACGTAAAACAGCGCTCAATATGAAACTGACCGTATCCCACATTCCTTGCTCTTTCCGGTAGAGATTTACTGGTAAAATGCTGGATCTTCAATAGAACACGCTTTATGATTGTAAGGTAACAAAGGTTTCCAAAATTGCACTATCAAATTGTAGTCTCCGTAACAAGGTAGAGCATGTAAGAGTTTTATTACATCAAAATAGTATTGATGTTTTATGTGTTTACTGAGACTTGGTTAAATGATGGTATAAATGACAGTGCGTTTCCTATTGATGGGTACACTTATTGTAGACTAGATAGAGGCACAGGGAGCATGGTGGTGGTTGTCCTATATAAAAGAAGGTGTGGTCTTTCAATGAGAATTCTGATTTGATAACAATGGCATTGAAGCACTTTGGGTAGAGCTTAAGTTACGACACCACAAAGCCTACTCCTTTGGTTACTGTTTATAGACCACTGGACTATTCTGCTGATTACTTGAACAAGTTAGATTCAATTTTCAACAACTCACCGCCTAATGATGTGTTATTATTGTTGGGGATTTTAACTTAGATTTCTGTAAGAAACCTAACTCGAATAAAATTAACACTCTTGATTCTCTGTATATGACGCAGCTCATTCATGACTACACTAGACTAAACTGAAATACCCAAACAATTCTTGATTGGCTTTTGTTCCAAAACCAGATAAAATTTCATTTCTGGGTTCACAGGGTAGGATATTGAAACTCAATCATTTATTTAACTCGTAAGAATAAGGAAACTAAAGTACCACCTAAGTAGTGATCAAGATTGCTTTAAAAACTTTATGATAATGATTTTGTTGATACATTAAAAACAATTAATTGGAGCCCTGTTGAAAAATTGCAGTGCTGTTGACAATGGCCTACTGACACTTTTAGGAACTTGTTTGATAAGGCTTGTGATACCACATTGTCCTGTGAAGGCGAAGAGCGTACAAGGGAATCCTTCCTGAGTGGATTACAAGCAACATATGAAAATTTCAAAAAGACAGGGACCACTACCTCTCAACAGGCTCATAAAACAAATGATCCACATGCTGGGCAAGGGCTCGGCAGTTAAGGCAACAAGTAAATAAAACTTACCAATCATTGAAAAAAAGAAACTACTGTAATACTGTATTAATGATCATATAATGATCTAGGAAAAACTTTGGAGTACCAATTAAGAATAATTCCAAAGAATACATCACTGTAACTAATATTAAAAACAATTTAGGTTTTACTTGTGATGATAAGAAGATTGCAGATCCAATTTAATGGGTTATTTCACTTCGTAGGTAAAACTTTGGGCAATAAATAATATACTAGTAATGATAATAATAATAGTTGTGATTAATTTTACTTTAACCATGAGATTACAACAAATTTCACTTTTGATATTATAAATCCTGTGTTTGTATTTGATAAGATCTGTAAACTTTTCTAATAATAAGCTACCGGTCTGAAAGATTTGTATTAAAAACTCCTCAAGTTGGCAGCACCAATCATTTGTTACCCACTTGATATATTTGAACCTTTCTTTGATCAATTCAGTTTTCCCATCTGATTTGAAAAAAGCTAAGGTTCACCTATATTCAAGGAGGTGACAAAAAGTGAGGTAACAACTATAGGCACATTTCTGTTCTTCCTATTTTAGCAAAAATTCTTGGCGTGCTGTACATGATCAGCCTTACCATTATCTTACTCATAATAACATTTTAACTCAGTGTCGTCAGGTTTAGAAGTAAACACAATACTAATACTACTCTTTTAAATAACTGATCAATCCTAATAACGAACAATGATAGGAAGTAACAGGGATCTATTTCTTAGATCTAAGAAGGCTTTGATACTGTAAATCATAATCTACTTAGTAAATTAAACGAAGATGGGATCACTGGTAATGCATTAAATTGGTGTAATTCTTATCTAAAAGATAGATCACAAGATGTTATATTTAATTCTGTATTTCAGACTTTAAGAATATTGATATTGGATACTCAACGGATCAATCTTGGTCCTATTTTATTTAGAATTTTTGTGAATTCTTTACCTGAATCAGTTTCATGCAATGTGTTATGTATGCAGATGACAATACCTTTTGTCAGTTCATCTGACCCAATCAACCTGCAAAATGAGCTTAACACTAACTTGATAAAATTGCTCATTGGTTCAAGTCAAATACTACCTTGACATAAAAAAAACTAAATCTGTTGTTTGAAATCAACAGGACACTAAAATAATTATAACAATATTTCCGTAATGTATGAAACTGTTCTATGAAAGAGTCAACTCAGACACGTATCTGGTGTTATTTTGATCCGTATTTATTGTGGAGCAATCATGCGGATAGTTTGTTCAAATGTTTCCAAGAGAATTGGTGTAATCATGAGAATTAAGCATTATCTTCCTCATACACAGCCAATATGCTTGCCAAAGCCTTGGTCTTTACTCATGTTGACTACGCAGATTCTGTGGCCAATTTCAATATGGGCCCCATAATGATTACAAATTTTGCAAAACAGACTTGACCGTGTCCTTTTGT
Organism: Ophioderma brevispina; assembly: GCA_023653785.1. NCBI lineage: Eukaryota > Metazoa > Echinodermata > Ophiuroidea > Amphilepidida > Ophiodermatidae > Ophioderma > Ophioderma brevispina. The sequence continues at coordinate 29,690 of JAMKCH010016545.1, forward strand.
CTGCAGACATTCGAACCCGGTGGACACAATGATGAAAGACCTTGGTCGGGACTATTGAGGGAAACGATGGAATTATCAGATCTAATTTTAACTTTTAAATGCCTTAAGCATTTTGCTCCTGATTAATCTCCTCTTGTTTTACTTTTACCAGTGCAACACATTCTAAAGCCCTCGTAGTCAGGTCAGAAACAGTTGATAATTCCACTCAGGAATAACCAAGAGCTGGTCAAAAGAAACATTCCAGTACCGAGGCAGCTGTACTCTGGACTAATCTCCAAAAGGCACACGACGTAAATTAGATTGCAGTGAGTTTTGTTTACTTTTAAAAGTGCCCAGAACCACATGATATCCTGTTACATATTTAGTGTAGGTAATATGTAATGTGGTGTGTGATTGGTAATGCACTGTGGGGGTGTGTAGGTGTACATGCATGAATGTGTATGTGTTGCATGTGTACATTTGTATGTGTATTGTGTATGTCTGTGTGTGTATGCGTGTGCGTGTGTGTGTGTGTGTGTGGGGTGTGTGTGTGTACCTGTACATCTTCAAAGGGCTACGTGGTATTTGTAGTATATTGTAAATAATCTTATAGCACATATAATGTAAGGTGTATGACGATTAGCTACCATTAATTTATTTTTCTGTATACTTGTATGACTGTTATTATTGTTATCAAGGTCTTCTGGGAGGCCAATACATTTGTATTGAAGGAATTTCCTGAATAAAAAACGATTAAATAAATAAAATAGGCTCTAGGCTAGGATAAACTCAGTTTGCATGTTTAGTTACACATGCCATGATCTTTATAATGACTAATTCTCATTATTTTTGGTCCATGAAAGCTGACATGCGTATTACAAAAATATCAAAATGCAACATGCAAGCATCAAAAATCGACGGAATTTTAAAATTATTGCCACAACCAGTCAGGCCTAATGACAAGTCACATCATGACATGACATTGATAAATTGTAAAGGTGTGGAGGTTCCATTTATGTAAATTATATTCTTGCAATGAAATATCCAATTTAGTCTATCCTGTGTTAACAACACGATAATATTAGTAGGCCTAGACCTATACTACCCACAACTGCCTAGGCTAGATGGTGGTAAAGCTCCGATAGCTTATTCTTGCTATGTAACCAACCTTACTTTGCCGAATTACCACCAAATATGGGCGGGCATTAATCGGTTATTGTTTCGCGTCACTCCAACCAACGATACGTGAGCATTTGTACAGAATCATGCGCAATATGCAAAATATACACACTGCGTCTCTTGCGTTGTGCCAACATTATTCCATTTATCAGTTCTCACTGTTATGAAGCCCCTAATTGGTGGTATACCCCTAATCGGTGGTATACTTTGTCCAGTCTGAACTAAGGAGTGACGTCATAGCTTTCACGCAAGCTTAAATGTGCACATCGCAGTAAACCGCAGCTGTAATCGCGAGTGCACAAAGTCGGCGTACGCGATACGCATGCACAATAGCTGCGAAAAAGCTATGACATCACTCCTTCGTTCAGGCCGGACAAAGTATATATTAATCAAAGAATTGTCTATGATTGCATGGGGCCGTGCCATCCCAATTGACACTCGTGTACTGCAGCAGCAGTCAGATCAGACTTACTGAGATGACAGAAAACACAAAACCATACACTCCAAACCAACAAAATCATAATAATAACCAGTTTTTTTATAGCGCTTAATCCCCATAAACAGGCTCAAAACACGGTTGACAATTATTATTATTACTTAGGCCCTATATGCCGCCTTCAATAAATCATCACAATCATTTCGTCAGTGGCTGCTCAAAGTCATACCTTTGGGCCAGTGGCGTAGCCAGAGGGGGGGGGGGGGCAGGGGGCAGCTGCTCCCCCTGTTGGGAATCCTGCCCCCCCCTCTTGCCCCCCTGAAAATTAGTGATTTACATAGGCCATATACTATACTAACAAATTTTAATATATGCTCTCCCCCCCTGAAAATATATGTGCCCCCTTTGCCCCCCCCTGAAAAAAAGCTGGCTACGCCACTGCTTTCGGCGCACAAGCCTATATGCAGTTAGATTGTAATATTCCCATAGCAGCTCCCCAGATTTCGCTTGGGTCGACGAAGAATTTGAGATTAAGTTTCTTGCCCAGGGACATAAACACGTTGACCACAGTGGGGCTCGAACTCACGATTTTAATCGTCTAATGATCACGAGTCCTGTGCTTTTCCACTAGACCACACATAACACATCCCCAGTAAAGAAATTACCGGTGAATGACTTACGCTGTAAAATTCATGTAGGCCTAAACATATCATTTTCAATTTGACTTCCACCAGGCCTCTGTTGCTGAGTATAGTCAGCAAAGTGCTCTTGCAATGATCCATGGTTAATTACTGGACTTCGTATTATTACGAGGTAAATAACAAAATGTCAATTTTCTCTAAATGACTCAAGGACCCCGTGGATATATGGTGAAAAATCTCATGAAAGTAAAAGTGCTCTTCTATGCATTTATCCCGGGCATTTATTAATATGTTCAATTCAACAGCAAAAATGCAATTGAAATAGCTTGAAATACTGTCTTTATCACCTACAAAATAGTCCCGAAATCCTCTGACTGTGCTGGCCTAAGGTGCTGGACAATAGTAATTTTTTACCTAAATCTAGTATATGATAACTCATTTTGATAACTGGTGTAACGCGCGTGGCGCCCTTTAAATTCATAATTTCTTCAGGGGAGGGGCGGCCAAGAAATCCTAATTTTAGACGTTGCCATTGGTTTGACACATAAAAGGGAGATCTTGACGAAAAATTCTGAATTTTATATATTGTCAGGGCTGGTTGGATTACAGCAAACATTTTTTTTACCAAAGCTGTCATACTATTCGGCTAGGAAGTAGAGAGTACACACCACTAATTACCCTTTTGTCGGTCACGTAATTCACAAGGAAAATTCTGAGTTATTGATACTATTTGAGCACATTTTTGCATATATTTGGTCTCTACCGTTTTTATGGAAAGTGTGCATGTTATTCCTGAAAGAAAACGTGTTGATTTAAGCTAATATTTTGCTTTTTACTGGCGGATTAACACACACGTGCATTTCCCGGTTTCGGGCGAAAATTTGAGTAGCGAAAAGTATACCTCCGGAGGAAGCACTTAAAATATTGCAAAATTTATATGGAAAAAGTTGTGATCAATTTTGATATGTTATGAACATGATAAAAAAAAGTCTAGCGAACAAACTGTGCAACTCTCATTTCCTGAAACGCAAGGGTAACTCGAGATACAGCCCAAGATAGAACATGATTTTCTGTACAAAGTCTATGGGAGGCGTAATAGTGGTGCACCCAAGAACAGGCCAAGAAAGAATAAATACGACTTCAACCAGGGGGCCCGACACGATCTGCTGGATTTGGGCATTTGGGATTTCCAAACGGTAATTTATGGAATTCTTGAGTGCATTTTCTAATTTCTATGGCAAATATGACAAAATGAAAGTCTACATCTGAGTGCTCGCTTCTCAGGTTCTACCTGCATCATATTATTGAAAGTCTGAGTATTTGGGATGTCAGAACCATTCTGATCATGCTAGCTATGGCCAGACTACTATTTCTCACATTTAAAAAAAATATTTTTAATATATTATAAAAATACAATTTAAAATTAACTTTGGTAATAATTTTAGCATCGCACTGTTTCAGTTGTTATAAATTCCAAATGTATCTTTGTAATGCCATCTTGTATTTATTAAAGAATTTATGAAATTGAAGGTAAGCATGGCACAATAAGCATGTTTTTGACTCGATCACAATCCAATTTTCCATAGACAGTGTGTATGCATTATTGTGATTGACCACATTTGGAGATGTTTTTGTTCCTAGGATTGGTTGCTTTAGGGGCAGCTTGTAGGCTCGGAGACATCTGATGATGACGGTTCTGTAATAATACGGTCTTTGATCTGATTCACTGTTTGGAGTTGATAGAAAACCACCATACAATGTTTCACCATGCACCAAATTCAAATTACTCAATTTGAGAACACCATTTTCAGATTTCTTCAACAAATAAGGGGTACATCCTGCAAGATCAGGCTCCCCTTTCATCGCATAAGTGCAACGACTGGTGTTACCACACCAATATTTATTTCAGCTTTCTTTAGGCAGGGTTGCACCTTCAGTAACAAAAGCACTGATTTCCAAGGTGAATCCTGCTTATTGGCAGCGATGGGCTTGCCACACTTAGAAGTGGTCCAGCGCCCTCTTGTGTTCCTAGGCCAGTTCCACCGAAAAGTCACAAAGGTCATTCAAGTTGGTTTGATCGGTTGGATTGGAGAAGAATGACATGAGAGGTGTGAAGACGTGACTGATGGTAGCGCATAAAGTTTACAAATTTATAATATAATATATCTCACGAGTGAGTCTCGCTCGACCTTTGAGTCAAATTCATCCCCATGTAACAAACACGTTAAATTAATAGAATAAACTTATATACATATATAAACATTAATACAAAATAAAAAATAATACACAAATGCAGATAAAGCTACTTGTAAAATACACAATGAGTATAAATGAAACAACAGAGACTTCTACAGCACAAAATTGCATATGAGGAATTTACAAATGTAGACTCTTTATGCTGAGATACTCATTGTATTATGTTACAGCAGATAACTGAAGGAAGACTTCCATATTTTGGTTGCTTTCATGTGGAAAAGTATGTTTGCATTTTAGGTTCCAAGGTGGTTCATAAAAAAGGAGTTGGTGGTTTGACTTCTGGTACCCTAAAATGAACTTACTGAGTGCATAAAGTGAATGGGAGGAAAGGTAAACTGGAACTAGACCTTTGAAACATTTAAAAATAAGCATTAAATCATTTGATTATACAAACGATCATTAAATTTGTGCCACTGCAGTGTGCACATCATATCTTTAACAGGAATTCTAATGTCAGCTGATAAAATAATACAAGCTAATAGACAAGACAAGGCTGCAATATTCAAAATAAGACATGACAATTGAATTTGCAAGCATAACCAAAGTATCTTTTGGAATAATCAACCACTTGCAAAAATTTTTTCAATGGTTCTGAATGGTGAACCACTTTTCTTGACATTACACACTGGGATAAACTCCCAAGTTTGGAATTTTTTCATTTATTTATATTTTAAATAATTGAAACCTGATTGTATAGTTTAATATATCAGTAAAAAAACTTTACCTTTACAACTGATACAGTGATAGAACATGATTTGAAACTACTTGGTACTCTCGGTTGGTTAACATGAGTAGAAAATCTCTCCCCAGAGGCATCCAAACAGGAAAGAATGTTAAACCTTATCATTTGACCTTATTTGTCTTGATTATGAGCTTATTTGCATATTTGTTTCATTTTCTTTTTCTGATTAACCAAAAAGTTGGTAAAAATAATCTTGTGTATTATAGGTTAACATGTAAAAATAAAACAATGAGGTCATACAGGGTCAAATGTCATCTTGAGGTCAAGTGTATCATTATATGTCCGCATTCCCAAACTGCAAGTGCGGACGATACATGCATCCTGGGGAACACAGAATTTGGACAATTCAAAGAAAACAAATACAATGTCGCTATTTCTTCAGTACATTAGCAATTTTTGAGGGCATTAAGATCATGGTCATGAGCATTTCTAATAGTAATAAGTTAGCATAGTGAATGCAGGACAAGACCAAAGATGTATAGCAGGTTGCATGGCAATCCAAAAGTGATAAACTACTATGCCATATAAGTTTCAAATATGGTAAAAATTACACTTTTACAGATAGCATTAATCTGATTGGGCATACTCATGGTGGAATCAAAAGATAAACCCCAAGGTTTTTTACACACACATGCACAGATGCAAAAAACAACGAGCTGTCATCCATGATTAACTGTATGAAGGCAGATTTTTCAAAACACAGGGCATAGCAAATACATAATTGTCTTTCTTGACTAATCGGCAGCATGTTTTTGGACATCCATGAACTGATATGAACAATACTTACTGTTTAGTCCACGAACTTTAGGTCTGTGTAGCCAAGAAGGTGGAAAGAAATAATACAAGCGAATTTTACAGGATAGTTCCTAATATTGTGAAGAGCAACATATCAAAAATTACCAAGAATCCCCTGTGTGATATTTGAGAAAAGAAGGGGGTAAAGTGTCTACAGGGGTAAAAAAATAAAATGATTCAATGAGCTAAATCACGGGCTATGGTATATTCTAATCAAACTTGAATAAGAAAATGTCTAGTTTGTCTAGGTTCCAAATTTTAGTTTAGGCATGCTGCCCAAAAATGTCAAAGGTCATCGTGGGGTAAGTAATTGTTACAATAAAGTACTTGTGATTTTGATTCACTACTTAATTGTCTTCAAAAATACTTTTTGTAATGTTGTATGGTATCATCTTTATGGAATAAACATGTTCATTCACACTATCTACATCTTCAAAAGATTGATACCTTTATAGGGCATGTTTCGCTGTGACCTCCCATAGACCCAGTAGAAAATTGCCATAATGAACCCTACTATAACTATGCAAGGAAAAGTACTTGACATATTTAAATATATCATTCACTGTTAATACACACATTAGACGAACAATTCTGATACACTTTGAAAAGCAATCGGGCAGCACTCCAGCATTTACACCCGAGTATGACCTTGATACGTTTAATTTCATATAGGTATATATCCATAATAGTAAGCAGATCTAGGACAGACAAACTATATTTTTTTGCTAATCCTTATGAACAAACACCAAACGTTATGCCGTATTACAATTTTAACGCAATTGGAACATTTTAAAATTTCACCCATGTACACACTTACCCCCTTAGTTTCTCAAATGCACAGAGATTCTTGGCGGACTTTGATATGTGCTCCTCAGCATCAGGAAACGTATCCTGAAAAACATAATCTTTGATACCTATTTATTTACCCGCGCGGTGTTTGCCATAGATCTATGAGACTATGTGTTGGCGGGGGGTGGTTTGGTGTTTGGACGTGTTGCGTTGTTTTTTCATTTCTGTATATGCAATCCTAATTGCAGCAGACCATGGCATGTTCAGGAATTTGTTTTCTTTTCTGATTCTCAAGATTTTTTCCTGCCTTTTCCCCCTACAAAAATTATTATTTTCAAAACTGTTCAGTTATTGTGATCACATACAATGCCATGTCTGAATCTTATTTCAGATAGTGCAGTATACCACAAATAATCTCTATTAGCAACATTAGAACACTCGGGAGTGCCACTAGTCGTCTGTGCTTCAAGCAAAATTGTGTTTAAACATAGCGACATAATCGGAGAGCAGGACCCACAAACACACTAGCCCTCAAAGACCCTATCACGTTGCTGCCTATTGTAATTAAATCCCCAAAATGATCCATTTACCGAGCCTTAAGGATAATGACGATAATCCCCTATCTAGCCAGGAGGATAACTGGCCATCGGCGTGCGGCGTTATGAGGAAAGTGCCATGCCCGCCTCCAAATGCTGAATGACGATAAATTGCACAATATTTGCGAAAGAGGAAATAAAAATGATCATGGAAAATTATGGTTCTGAAATTAATGGAAAATGTCCCAATGCATGCCATTTCATCATTTAAATATTGATTATATAACACATTGTCTTACCTGAGACAATTTTTTGTCTGTAACAACATCATACCGGAATAAGCACCGCGGTAACACCCATTGAATTTTCTTTATTGAACATCCAATCCTATAAATTGGTACCACAGTATAGATAGAGTTTATTATTTCCATTGCGTATCAAAATATGCTAGGAAACCAATGATGAGGTCACTATAACGTCTCATAAGATAATAAAGTATGAAAATACTGCATATAGAAGAAACATATGTTATTTGCAAATTTACTAGCTCAAAAATATAATTGTAACATTAAAAATTTCCATCATGTAGAGACATTATGACGTCAATTAATGATATGTATGTGAATGTGGTACTCATTTGGCTTATCAAGGAAAAGAGGAGCGACATGCATTATGGCAACTATAAATCAAATGTGTGTGATATTTCCTGTGTCGTACTAAGGGGTGTGGATTATCCCCTCCCGAAATTGGGGGGGGGGGGGTGTATTGCCTACGCCCTATCCATCACTTTGGGGATCACAGTTTTTTGATGGAGGAGGCGGGCATGAAATGGCGCACATAAAGGGCTCAATGGCAATACATTACTCATTTGCAATCGGAAAATGCGGCGAGGTTTTATGGACGAAAAGAATAGAAGAGCGCGGTAACAACCCCCCCCTTCGGGAGACAAGGGTTATAACTATCTATAATTTATACATTAATTAGGTATAAAGTATGACTTATCACACTCATAATTCAGAAATGAAAACAGGAAAGGCCTGCTGACCCTCGACTAGCTGAGGGCTTCTGAGATGATTATATGCGGAGTGGAGATGATAGGGGATGGTTGTATGCATGGAGTTGTGTCAGAGGGTGTTTAGATGGAGGAGGAATTCTAAAGTGGGCTGTGAGTGTGTTAGTTCCAATTTTTTAGGGAAAAAGGGGGAATTGCAATGAGCTGTGCGTGTTGCATATAGGTGTGTGAAGTTGTTGGAGCAGACACAATGAAAATTGTGGACGAGGGGTACGAGAGAACAGAATTCGGAGAATAGTGATGAAGTGGATGAGATGCAAATTTGGTTTTGCCAGGGAGGGAACGATAGATGCAGTGTACATTTTGAGGAGGATGCAAGAGTAATATCGAGCAAAAAACGGAAAGAGCTGTAGTAGTGCTTGTGGACGCTGGGAAGGCCTTTGTTGATAGAGTACCGAGGAAAGTGATGGAACCTTGGGGGCAATGCAGGGAAGAGGGTTATACCTAGAATTGGTGGTTAGAGTTGCGTGGTGATGAGTCGGTATGAAGGAGCAAAAACAAGAGTTAGAGTAGGTCTGAGTTGTTCTGAGCGATTTTGAGGTGAAGGTGCGTGTGCATCAGGGGTTCTGTGCATGTCGCCGTTGGTGTTGACAATTGTGGTGTTGGATTTTTTGTTGGGTTTTTTTTACGGGAGGGTGCAAAAGAAGGTTTAGATGATGGTGAGATGGTTTATGCTGATGATTTATTGTTTTAATGTGTGAGACAATGGAGCGGTTTGAGCGGAGAAGAGAGTTTTGCGAAAGTGCGACGAAGGCATTGAGGATTGTAAGCGCGCCCTGAGTAAACCTTGGCGAAGACTAAGTGATGGTGACCGTGGGGAGGAGGGGAAGGATGTTAGTGAGTGTTTAAGGTGAACCCATGATGGAATAGTGGAAAAGAGGAGTGAGGGGCACAATTCAGTGGTGGTGGGAGAAATGTAGGAAATGGATTCATGGGAAAGATGCACAAAGAATGAAGCAGAGTGACCCCAAGTTTGGAAGAGACTTTGTGTGTGGAAGATGCAAAAGAAGGACGGAATTGATGGGATGGGAGGGATGGTGACTGGGAAAAGTGTGTGACGAGGTGCGAAACAGGTGAAGGCACGTTCACATTAACCTAGGGGACAGATTAGATGCGGGTGAAGTGGATGTGAGGTTGAGGCGGGGCTGTGACAGCCAGGTAAGGTATGGGTGGTAGTGAGTTTAGAGAATGTGGAGAGTTGTTAATTGGGAGAAGATTTCTTTGAAGATGAAAGGTGATGGGTAACAGGAGTTGTGTGACATCGGTGATGCTGTATGGAAGTGAGACATGGTGCCTGAGTGAAAAGGAGATGGGAGTTTTGAGAAGGGCAGAGAGCAATGGTGAGAGAAATGTGTGGTGTGAAACTGATGGATAGGAAGAAGATGAGATTTGATGCTGCAAGATGTTGGGTTGAATAGGCGGCCCGACCGATGGCGTGGAAGGCGAAAATTGTGTAAGATGGTATGGGCACGTGCTGAGGAAGGAAGGATGAGGAGCATGTTTAAAAAGGGCTTTGAGTTCGAGGTGGGTGGTTTTGAGGAAGATGGGGACGACCAAAGAGACCTGGACAAGGAAGGCAAGGATGGAGGAGGGAGAGTTAGGAGGGTTGGGTGAGGATGTGGGGGGGTTGATCGGGCGACAGTGGAAGGAGGGAGGGAGGTGAATCCGGCCACCACCGGTTGCGGGGACAAACCGGATTTAAAATTTTGGGTTTAACTACTACTACTAATTCAGATGAAAAAAACTGAACATGGAAATCGTGCGACATGCTATCCAGGCTATCAACACAGCCACAACTGGGGTAAACAAATTCAACATAAACCGAAGTTAAAATATTACAATTTGGTGGGTTTCGAGGTAGAATTACACGTGTGGGCGCGCTTGGGCAACAGTTCAGAGTTTATACATGGTTACAATGGGTATTATGAAACTTTATAAACACCGTTTCAAGAGTCGGAAGTGATCGCTGACATTTTAATATATTTGTTTAGTTTTTTAATTTTTAGATTTTTTAAGCAAATCACCAAAATGCAAGCTTATTTTACATTCATAGACTCACAAAGGAATGACGGATTTTGATGGGGTTTTCGGTATTTCTGAAAAAAAAATTCTCCTCTATTTGTGTCAACACACAAAGAGGAAATGAAATTGAATGTATATCACTTGCCAAAAAACCCTACTCAGGGTTCACAACATCCGGTGAAAGTACAAGGTTTTGTGGACAGCTTTTCCACATGGTCACTGCATCGACCGCGACAAATGGGCAAAGAGATTATAGAATCACAAACGGCCGCGGTGTTATGGCACAGGAAATACAACATCCGAGTGCCTAGCTTTTGTCAAGATGAACGGGTAAGGTAAGCGAATTAGGTAATTGGTGGTTTTCGCGTATGTTGCGTCCTTCTTTCTATGAGGTCCATGCGTTTTAAAACCATTCCATCAACAACTACCTTTTTTAATTATGTTAAAATCTCTAACAAAATGCGTTGGTATCCTGTTGTTAAATGATATTGGCCCATAATGAGTATATTTTAGTAATGAGATTCAAAAATTAGGAACTCAGTAACATTGTCTAAGTGTTTTTGACAAGGATTTGTAATAACATTAAGTTAACATAGTTGGCTACGATGATGGACTTAACAAAATTGACAATAGAACATTGGAGCTTAATGATTCATGTGAAACTGCCGTAGTTTGAGCTTAAAAGTTTTCAAGCCTACTTTTACCAATTTTGCTAAATAAGTGATATTTCTTTTGTTTTTACAATTGGTTCAAATGCTAATGAATTTAATACATCTGAATTCGTTGCAGGAATGGGAAATAGAAACTGCTATTTTTTTAGAGCGGGAGCAAGGACTTGGGTCAAAACGTCTTCATTCATGTCCCTATACTACATCTCAGCTTGACAACTGTGGTAGTTAGTATGGATCCTCTATATCAATGCGAAGGTAGTTGTGAGTCTAATTGTGGTATCATGTTTTCAATAGGGGCCAATTTTTACACAGGGGTCAAACATTTAAATTACTCCATCTTGTTGAAATGTATTTCCATAATATCGTCTAGCCAATGTTGGAGGATTCCCAAAAATGTATAGTTTGACAATCAATGACCATTGGTTTAGGAGTTTATGGGTTTAAAAATGCCTAAAAGTGCAAAAAGGTCAATTTCCATTGTACAGGGGTCAAAAATCTGAAGTGCTCCCAATTTGGTAAAAAAATGAAACACACAATTGTTCATCAGCTTTAAGGTGTCAAAAGAAGGATAGTTTGTAGGCATGCTGCAATGCATAGTTATTAGTTTTGGGACAATAGGGTCATGAGCAAAATTAATCCAATTGGCATGACCTTCCTTGACCTTATCCAGTAAGTAAACAGGTAACATTAATTCCAAACGATAATGTTTGGGAGTCCTCATTCCTCAGGCAATAATTTGCAATCATTAAAATATAATTAGAAACATTGATGTTGGAACCCCTGTACAAATTGAGTTTGACTTTTTTACGTTTAGTCCACTTATAAAACCATGCATAGAGTCAGAGTGCACTACATACCTCTGACATAGAAGAGAATGGTGGTACACTGTTCACATAAATGTCGATCAAAATTTCTCTTGGGATTGGAAAATTCCCCGTATGTGAATATCCTCTGCTTACTTAAAGATCGTGGAATCTACTTCGTTGTGACTGATTTTCAATGCAGTGTGGATTCCATTCTCCCCTCCTTGGCACACACATATTATCTTCAACTGAAAGGTGCAATGAGAGATTTCACATATCAGGTGTCCATAAAAATAGAAACACTGATTTTTTGTCTGATGTAAGCTTTTCCATAAAAAATGTCCCCATTGAAAGGAATTAAGCTGAGAAATGTTTCTTTGGTACAAAAAATTGTCAATTTCTAATTTCGTTATAGGAGCAAATACGCAATTCAGTCTATGTTTGATATTGAAAATATAAGCAAATCAAAATCATCTTCTTTCTCTGTTTTGAGACATTCTGTGGCAAAATATATGGTAAGAAAACTATGAGTTGTCTAATTATGAAATTGTTATTGTGACACAATTATTGGGGTGCTTGAAAATCTCTCGTGGCACTTAACCATTTCAACTGCAGGCAGATTTGTTCAAAACACCAAAGGCAAAATACAAGGATGAATTATTTCTAATACATTCTCTTTAAAAATAGTGTCTGTAGTCAAATCTAAAAAAAAGGACACTCATATCATTGATAATAACATAAAGTATTCATAATATTGTCCAAGTATTGCTATTTTGAGTGGGCCCACGAAAAAATAGTGATCATGATGGTACGTTGTGTATGAGTGTATAGTGTTGTCGTGAAAGAAAGCTAATGGGATGAAGCAATTCAAACTTTTTCAGTTATATCTTGCTCAAAAGATTTTCTTTGGGACACCTATTATATATGATTTACTTCTGGTTCAAAAAACAGGTTAGTACATTCTTTTTGATACAGTGAATGACCAAGGTTTTTTGCAGTGAGAAAAGAAAATCAAGAAAAGAGGTTTGATATTGTTGGCACCATGCTAGGTAAGCAATATGACTGTGTAGAAAGTTCCCACAGATTTTCAGAACATGAAGCAAAAACATGGAAAAAATTACCTATGACTGTCATATTTTATCATGTACGTGATGTATGCTGTCGATTTCTTAGTTAACAGCAATCAGCTTATAAACTTCATAACCACATACTACCACCTTGCAAACATATGTCTACAGAATGTCTACCAAGATTTATTGCATTGTCAATTGACTTAAAGACACTATCAGTGATTTATCCAAAAGAGTGAAAATATTTGAAATTTGCAGAAGTGAAGGATAAGTCTGTAGGATTCTCATAAGTTACTTTTTTCCAACTGAAGAATTAACAGTAAAGGAAGAAACGGCAGTGTCCAAAAATACGAATCTCCATTCAATAACGTGTTGTAGTAAGTGTCCGTACGGACAATAATTAATAAAATTTCCGATTTTGTCCTTATTAGGTTGCTTCTGGTCCTATCATTTCCAGGGTATGTTAGCATACCTGTACTTGTTACAAAAATGCAAAGATCTGATTTTTGATGATTTTTTGATTTTCTGATTTATCAAATCACTGATAGTGCCTTTAAAAAGCAGTGATTTGTGTTTTGTTATGCTACTTGATATAGCTAACATAGGCAGGACAAAGAGACAATGACCCAAATAACATTATGTTATTCACCTCATGTTGTTTGTCTTAGTTAATAAACATGTTAAGGCTCAGTCACACAGCCGATTTTTTGCTAGAAAACCACTTCCAGACTGCTCCAGACTGGTGCCGATTGGCCAATTTTCGAAAATCGTGAGCAGTTTTTCTTTTTCATGTGTAGTTCTGGCATGGTCTGGGCCTGTTCTGTGCAGTCGTCTGTAGTCTTACCCATTATTTGCTAGAAAACCGCTTCTAGACTGCTCAAGACTGGTGCCGATTGGCCATTTTTTCGAAAATCGTGAGTAATTTTCCTTTTTCAGGTGTAGTTTTGGCCAAGTCTGGGACTGTCCTATACATTCTTCTGCAGTCTTGTGTGGTCGGGAGCACGTGGCAAATTTGAAAAAACCCGCCACGATTTTTTCTTGCAGCTTAAAAATCGTGGCGGGTTTTGGAATCGGGAAGGTCGGCTTGAACACATGAGCGGTTTGGAAGCGGTAGCCGATGAGTTGGTGCGCATCATGAGTGGTTGTGTGCAGTTGGAAAGTTGTCGGCAATGAGTCTGCTCCAAGCGGGAGAGAAAATGCAAGCCAACTGGATATGTTGAATCGGCGACTAAACTCGGCGACTACAGAAGATGAGCCGCCGACATGCAGTATTGACAGCAACTTGTGCTGTCGTGGTAAGGTCTGCGACTGATTGAGAACTGAACAAGTGACATGCTTGATCGCCTACTGCTCGGCGATTGAGCATCTCTTGTCTTGTAATTTGAACAAGACTGCAGCCGATTTGGAAAGAAATGTGGTCTTGTGTAGTTGGGAAGAGGTTGGGTCACGTCGCGGTTTGTCTTCATGTGACGGGACCTTTCTTGGCGTCAACAACTCGGCGACCAATCGACGAGCAGTCTTCACAGCGACAAGTCACAACTTGTGCCGTCGTTTCAAGGTCGGCGACTAATCGGGGACTGAACAAGTGGCATCGCCAATTAAACATGCTGGATCTCGTTGATTCCATGATGCGGTCACCTACTGCTCGGCGTTTCAGCATCCCTTGTCTCGTTGACGTCGGGGAAACTCGCAGACTAATCATCCCTGGTCGGGATAAAAATTGTAAATTTTGCAAGTTTGAACAAGACTGTAGCCGATTTTGAAAAAAATGCAGTTTTGTGTAGTCGGGAAGTGGTTGGGTCGGGAGCTGTCTTCTGTGTGACTATACCTTTAGGAGTAGATGTATTTTTAATATCTTGCACCACTAGAAAAAGCCTGAGCATGTTTCCATGTATAAAACAGGTGCACTAATTGGCATAGTATAGATTCCGTACAAAACTCCTGTTCCACGACCAGAAGTGAGTGACACTACCTCAAAGTGCCACTATTCTCTCTTATCCATCACATTATGAAATAAGCTTGTCACTATGTGTTGCTATGATGGTTCCATTATAAGATTTCTAATGGACATGTGGCCTACATTTTGTACGGAATCTATACTATGCCAATTAGTGCTCCTGTTTTATACATGGAAGCATGCTCAGGCTTTGTCCTGCATACTGACATAGCTAATGATATATAAGTTAACTGAGGAAATGACGGATTTAGAAACGTTTAACATGAAACCATAAATGGGATGTTCAAAACTTTTTTTTTATCAGGTATGACTTGCCAATTTAGCCTTGTCGAGCTGACTGCACTGTGACATATTTTCTAGTGGAAAAGGTGTTAGGTAGGTCATGTCCATTAGAAATCTTATAATGGAACCATCATAGCAACACATAGTGGCAAGCTTATTTCATAATGTGATGGATAAGAAAGAATAGTGTCACTTTGAGGTAGTGTCACTCACTTCTGGTCGTGGAACAGAAGTTTTGTATGGAATCTATACTATGCCAATTAGTGCACCTGTTTTATATATGGAAGCATGCTTTGGCTTTGTCTTGCAGTGCTGACATAGATAATGATATGCATGTTAACTGAGAAAATTGAAGGATTTAGAAATGCTTAGAATTTGGTTCTAGGAAAATACAGTGCATCTGTAAAGGTAGATGGGACCAAAATTATGATAACTGCTAGGAAAATGCTGCTGTTGTTTTAGATACATTTTACTGAATTTGACCATCTATTATTATATATCCACTGTTGGGCCATAAAGCCAGTGCTTACACAGGGTTGCATAAAATACGCAAGTAGAATTTCTCACATAAGTTCACATACGATCATGTAGTATGTCATAGGATTCCTCAGAACTGCCTATAGCATGGCTGTTTGAAATTCTCTTTTATTATAACAAAACCAGAGGTAAAACAAAATATATTGATAGCGAC
>JAMKCH010016546.1:0-35150 GCA_023653785.1 Ophioderma brevispina
TGCATTTCGCGGCGAAAAAGACCAGAAGGAGGCAACATAGAGTTAATGTATTTATGTCTGCCATCGTCTAGTGTTTCATCAAAACTGATCATAAAACTTTGAAATGTTCTCGCACTAACTTAGTAGCATTAGCTTTGGTATTACTAGTACGAAACGGTTTACTAACAATATTTGCCTAGGCCACATGGTGCATCACAGTAACAATAATCCAATTGGATTGTTATCATATATACCTATGAGCAAGCTAATGAGCTGGACTCATTAGAAAACCGATCTTGTGACGAGCTTGTGGTTAATTAAATTTCGATAGGCTTTCATTCCAGAGCCCCGTTTGTTTATGTGTTTAGTTCGGTCGTGTAGTAGAACGACAACTAATCTCCTTCCTTAGTGAATATCCCTCACCAGTCTAGTCGGAAAAACATCATAGCGGCAATATAGATTAGAGATAATTATCTATATTCAGAAACTGATACCAGCCTGCGATCAAGTAATCTATGCGTGAGAGGTTCTTGCGAGTGCAAAATTTATTAACTTATCTTTGCCCAATCACACATTCACGCCCGGTATATACGGATGGAACCACAAAAGTTACAGACGTCAACTCGTTTATGGTTTTCTTAATAAAGAAAATAATAAGTTTTACATTCTCACAATATTCCACTCCAAACAAATCTTTTGTTCGGGTTTCCTTCATGCATTTTTTCAAGTCTTTCCTCAAAAGCAATTTAATAATCATTTTCACTGGTTTAATATTAACTCCGCACGATTAATAACGTTTTTTCCCTGGTTTAATATGAACTTCGCATTCATGGCGTTTGGCGTGCGAAACTCTTGTATTGTATTGTGGAGACCTGCTGTTTTCAACTTAAGTATGAAATATGTCATAATACTGCCTGTCATCTGTTGTTATTATTAAACTTTTTTGCTTTGTTCATATATAGGACAACAAGACTGTGTGGCGTCAAATGGCCGAATACCGAATATGAAGGCAGACTTCGAATATATATATATATATATATATATATATATATATAACATCATAGTAAACAGTATTATTTACAGGTGACTATCTTTGGAATTAAGAGTGCTCAATCCCATTAAAGGAGAGCGTAAAATAAATTACAAAGAATAGACCTCTGGAAAGGCAACCGTTACTCTGAGTTTCACGGTATACCCTCACTTACGATCACTGGGTACCGATCAAAAAAAAAAAAAAAAAAAATAATTTGAGTTGTCCGTATCACATTCGAAAAAACGAATGATGATCGTCTGAGTGAGGGCGGCAACTACGTGACGTCGAAAGGCGGTGGAACGCTAGTGATGTAGAAACTCGAACAAAAAACCCATCAAGTTGTGATGGCGCAATTGGTTAGCGCGCTCTAGTACTGACAGAGAGGTTGTGGGTTCGAGTCCCATTCACAGCAAGTTCCTTTTACGATAGCATGCAACGCCCGCTTTGTTATCAATTTCTTTCGCCTATATATATATATATATATATATGAAGAGCTGATATGCAAAAGGGCTTACATCTATTTTTGCACTTTTGAGAAAAAGAGGAAAAACTGATATGGTGTTAGTAAGGTGTTATAATGATTGAATATTAAGTTTAATTTTTAGAACCAGTGTAAGACAATATAAAAAAGGTAAGATCGTTCAAATGTCATCTTTATTTTTTCTTAATTATTAATTACATTTAATTGAAAAAGTGGATGTAAGCCCTTTTGCAAAACAACTATTTGACCCATTTTCTAAAAACCACCTTTGTGATTAAATTTGATTCAATCTTTTGTCACTACATTATTCACCTTGACTAATGTTTCTAAAATCAAAAAGATCTAATTGAATATCTCATTTATTTTTTTAAATAATGAACATTTAATTAAATTGGTCAAAATGCTATTTTCTGTCATTTTTTAAGTTTTTCCGAAACGGCAACTTTTGTTAATTAAAATTAATTTTTTCACACATAGTGACTTAAAAACAGTTTATTCTGGTTTTAAAAATTAAAGAACATTAAAGGCTAGCATAAAACATCAAAAAAGGAAAACAAAAATATTTTTCTGAGATTTTGTAGCCTTTTTAAGTCAAAATTTCCGGAAATTCCCGAAGATTTCCGAAAGGGAAAAATTACGATATCTCGGAGGGAGAAGGTAAATGAAAGTCAAAGAAGCAAACAATGTGTGTTTTGATTGGCAATTAAAACTTAATACATAACTCAATTTCGGTAAAATTGGACGTAAGCCCTTTGCATATCACTCTACCTCATTATAGATGTAGAGTCTGCAAATTTACTGTAGAGTTTCCAGTATATTATCCAATGAGCCACTAAACGAATGTGGTTATAATGCACGTTCAGGTATAGAAAACATGAAGACAAATAAAGTAAGGCTAAAACGGTAAATTCTAAAAGATAGACGTAAAGACAGGAAAAGGAAGTTATTGGTTGAATCCCCCCCACATCAAAGACGTGAAAACAATGTCGGGGGACATTTCTAAGATTCATCAGTAAACACTTTCACCACAAAGCTAGTAAATTGTCACAGATCTTGGAACAAAAACAGCGTTTAAACTTCTCGCAATACTCCTTAAATCTCACAATGCGCAAGTCCTTAGGAAGGAACAGAAACAAAGAGATGATACTAGGTCAACAAAGAAGAATGTAACTGTATGAAAAGGGAGCGTGCCGTTCAAAGGTAAATGTCTATCTGAAGCAGTTGTATACAAAGCCCTAAGAACCAATGACACCTCTAAATCATATACGTTGGTCTATCAGGAAGAAATTTTAAAGGAGATATTCAATACAACACAAAGTCTCAGGCTTTCAAAAGTATTCAAAAAGCGTGACCGAGCTTTCTAAATATGTTTTTGGAAACTCAAAGAGAGAAAACAGATCACGAAATAAGTTGGGAAATAATCAGAGATCTAACAGAACATGCAAGCGAAAGTCAGGTATCTGCACCTTGTGCTTGAGAAAATGTGCAATAATTGAATTGAAGGCCAAATCCAGCCAACATTTATCAATAAGAGGGGTGAAATGATAAGCGAGTGCCGCCACAGAAATAGACCTCCCAAGCCGAGGTAAGAAAAAGTAAATTTTGTTCCATGCTTCTCCACTGTGAATTTGATGGTCTCCCCGCCATGTTATATCTGTTTTTATCTTTTAATCCGTTGTAAATTACAAATTACAAACGTCACTACCACCCACCCCAATTGCTTTATATTCACGGCGGGGGAAAGCATATCCGTTGTCTTGGAGCTGTTCATACAAGCTTGGTTAAAGCTGGCGTGTTGCGATGCGCTCTCTTCCCGTCATATCTTCAATTCATGCGGTTTCTTTATTTGCCCAGGTGACCTGACAGATCGCGGTGTGCTGGAATTTTGTTGTCTTTCATCCAAGCCCTACGATCTCTTTCTAGATAAGTGCTGCGAATGGTGAATGATATTGGAAGTATTGTGCATTTTGTGTTAAAAGCCGAAAATTGGCACAAAGGTAGAGTTTTTTTTTTTTTTTTTTTTTTTTAAAAAAAAATGTTTTCGATCGAACCAAGATGGGCGGCCAATTCCAAAATTGCCGCCACTGTTTTGTTAAAATTAGCCTATTTTTCAATCTATTTTCCCCCGTGATTTCTTTATTTCATGCTTATTTTCCCACACTTATTTAGTTTTTTAATAAGCCTAATTACCCACCATGGAGAAAAGTATTGAGTGCGCAGATAAAGGATCATCTTGGCTCCAATTACTTAAATGAGAAGTTTCGGTCAGCTTTACAATATATTAATTCAAATTCTATTCAATATCATATTCCTTTTTCAGCAGTAACATAATCTATTTACAAAAATGGTATAATACAGTATATTATATAATAAATACATAATCAATAAAGTATCAATTATAAACTGCACTAAGATGGAGCAGATGCGGAAAATGATATGCTAGTACCAGTATGGACAACCCGATAGGGCTTATAGTTATTACTGGCCCTGTAATGCATAAAGTAAAATATACTCAATATTACAATAATATTACAATAGCTGACACAAGTAAGGCATGAATAATAATATTACATAGGTCAAATATACTAACAAAGAAAACAAACAATAAATCTAACCTACATACACTTACGGGAGTAAGGATACGGGTCATTGCACAAGAAAGACCGACTTTTCAACATATCTTGCCTGAGGTTATGTAATACTCATAACTATAAGCCAGCTAATGAGGACGCCGAGGGTTGAGAGGTAGAGGTGAAAAAAATGAAAAGGAAAGAGTGAAGATAGTAAATGAGTGAAGAAATAAGTAGGAGAGAAATAAGAATTGGGGAGTAATTTAATCAGAATTGGTCTGTTTAATGAAATGGTTTTTTCAGTTGAGCTGTGAAATTATTGTTTTTTGTAATTGTTGTGATGGATTCCGGGAGATCAATCCACAGTTTTGCGCCGTTGATACGTGAAATAATGTGCTTTTCAGAGGTAATTTTGTAGGGTGAAGATGAAGTTGGTCCGCTTGTCTTGGTGTTAGAGCTGTGAATTTTGTCTGTTTGAGGTAAATCATTCCGGAAGTTCGGAGGTAAATGAATTGTTGGATTAGGTCGAGACACCATGAAGATCGCTGTTTTTGAAGTTTTGGTTTAGGTGCTCTAATTTAAGTGTTTTCATGAGTGAAATTGGCAAAGTGTGAGTTCTACGTAGGGAGTGATTTTGTGATCGTGCGATGGCCCAGTGTTCTGTGTGTGTTTAGTTTTGTGAGCCTGTGAATGATAGTTGGAGGCCCAACTATCATTGTTACAGTAGCTAAGGTACGGGAGAACTAGTGTGTTTTTAAGGTGTAGTCTGGAAGGTGGTGTTTAACATCTTGTACGAGTTGTACTCAAGTTGCGTGAGCGCTTTTGGTAAGTGCAACGTTGATGTGTTCGTATCCATTTTTAGTTTGTCGTCGATGTAATGCCAAGACATTTGGTTGAGTGTACCTGGAGAGAGTTGTCTTGTTATCTATTGTTTATGTGATTGATTGTATTGGAGGTGTTGTGTGTAGAGAAAGCATGTTTAGGTTTTGGAAACATTGAAGAAAGTTTGTTCCGGGGCCCGAAAACCAGTCATGCTTCTTGCGAAGTTTCATGATTCAATGTTGTTAAAAAGTGCATTAATGTTAGAGTTTGAGAGAAAAATTTTGTGTAGTCCTCTGCAAATAATATTAGTGTTAGTGTGTTAGAGATGTTTGTTGATGGTCATTTTGCATGGTAAATGATGAAAATAGGGGGCCAACGATTGGAGCCTGTAGGGACGCCAACTGGGATAGGTTTGATTGATGATTGATGTGCGATGGAGTGGTACTAAGACTGATTGTGAGCGGTTAGTAAGGTAACTCCTACCAACCACTCCACTACTCCACGGACACCGTAATGGTAAAGCTTGATGGAATAATAAGTTGTGATCATGGTGTCTAAGCCTTGGTATAGATCCAGGAAAACCCCATGGTGTGGAGTTTGATTTTTTAGGCAAGGGTTTAGGTAGTTGGTTAGTTCAAGGTGCCATGTAATTGAGCGGTTTTGGGCCTACAACCGTATTGTTCATCGACAAGCAATATTGGTGGCCTATTGAAGAGATGTAGCAACGTTTGTAAACGATTTTTTCAAGCCATTTTTGACAAGATGAAGAACAGAAATGGGCCTGAATTTGCAATGTTATGTGCGGGGGGGTCTTTTTTTTTGGGTGTAAATTGGAATACTTTGGCTGATTTTGAGGTGATCTGGGAAAGTTTTCCGGTGAGATTGATTGGTTAAATATGTTCCACAGAGGCGATTGATGGTTATCATATGATTTGTTAGCACTCCCAGGATCTATCTTGTCAGTACCCGCACTTTTACCAAGTGTATTCAACAGGTGGCAGAATATTTTTGTAGAGCATTTCTTACCAATCTCAATAAGACAACAAGAGTACACACACTGGCTAATCCCAACAAAATGGAATCTGAAAGTGAATATTTTTATGTTTGGGACAATGTGTTATCGTTAAAAATGCGTTAATGGAAGGTGGAAAAATTTATTGGTTAGCCAAGTTTTTGCCAGGTTATGAGTGATCGTTGAATCGGTTAGGCTATGTCAAGCGGTCAGTTATCTGTTCTTATTATGAGTGAAAAGGTCAGGGATGGTTGTAAGTTGAACCCTTCCTGCCTGAATTGTGTGGTTGAGATGTCCAGGTTGTGGTATATCAGTTTTGAGTTTCTGAATTTGTTCTGTGTTGTTGGTTTTTTCTTGGCAATACAAATAATGTGATTCATTTGTTGTTTATTGTTTGTATTGTTGTTTGGAATTTGTGCTGGTGGTGTTTTCTTGCAGTAATGTTTTTTGAGGCCGTGCTTGTGTTTGATGACTTTGAAATGCTGTTGTCAGATCCAGGGTCTGGCTTTATGTTTACTGAGTTTTTAAGGTCTTCTTTTGTAGGTGGAATGATTCGTTATAATCTTTGGTATAAGATTGTAATTAAGTTTGCTGTAGGCTCATTGTTTTTATGGTATCATTTTTCTGTGATTTATATGTTTCCGCATGATTCGTGTTGAGTCTCAAAAAAACAAACGGGTTTAAAGTACAAAAATTTTGTGATCTCTGTAGTCACATTTAGTGATTGTTGTTTTTTGTGGCATGCTTATGCTTAAGTGATGTAATGTGGAATATTGGGAAGTGATCGTGTAGTGTCAGTGACAAATTCCTGGTTTGGAGTCGTGTCAGTGGAGTTGGTGATAATGTTATCTAGGAGCGTGGGGCTGTGTTTTATGCGTAATGCTTGTAGTCTGTTAATTTTGGGGGATATAGGAGTTTGCAAGTGATGTGTTAATAAAAGTCATTATGTTGTTAGTGAGAATAATTGAGAAGATTGATATAAAGTCACCCCGTGACCAATATAGACGAGTCACGTTGGGTGGTTATTATTTAGTCAGCGAGAAGCTGCTCGAAGCTACTGTTAAATGTTGGAATTGTTTGTTCATGCAATCTGTAAATAACGCCGACAGTTACGTGTTTTGGTTCTCTTGTTGGTGGTTACTGGGTGAGATCGAGGAAAAGTTGAGTCCAAATTCTGGTCCGGGTGTTGTGTCACTGATTTTATATGAGAGGTGAATTTTTATGAAAGAGACAAACCCCCTTCTCCTCTGCCTTTTAGCGGTCCGGGAATGTACTGTAGCCGTTTACAAGTTAGGTGGGGACTTTGGTGTCAGTAAGCCTGTTTCTGAGAATGCTAAGGGACAGAGAAAGAGTGGTTGAGGTATCAAGGAGTTAGTGATTTTCTTCATATGATTTTTGTGATACTACGACAGTTAAAATGGAATATGGAAAAGTGAGTAGTCATTGCTTGATGGTGTTATTAGTGTGTGTTGAAGCTTCGTCAGTGTGATAGCGGGAATCAGAAGGGGGCAAATTGTTGTGTTGTGTAAATGAGGATGGGTGATCACATTTTGAGAGAATCATGGGTCCTGTAAGTATTGGGTTGATGCAAGGAAGGAAGTTTGATGATGTTCATTTAGTTTTGGTGAAAATTGTACAATTAGTATACTTTATGCGCGAAAAGTCTCTTCGTCGTGAATCTGGTTGTTAAATGGCAGTTCGTATATTGCAGGGCAACGTCATACCGAAATGGATAAATCGACAGCTCGAGGCAAAAGCGAGGCATGTTTGAAGGGATATAGAGAGAAAGAGAGAGAGATGGGGTACTAAAAGAAGAGGGAGAGAGAGAGCGTTTATATGGGAGTTGGCACTTGCAGGATAGGTTCGGATGAGTAGATTGCAAAGGAAGAAAATTAGAAGAGGGCAAATGCGAAACCGGGTAGATAAAAGTCAGCCAATACCTATAGACAAGATGTGTAGACGCAGTCAACAAGACGAAAGAAATGTAATACCAGCACAGAAAAACACACAAGGGGCTAATACAAAATACAAATGTGATGATTATTTACAACAAAAACTTAAATACAGCATTGTACAAAATTGAGTTACTTACATACAAGGTAACAGAATTAACCACATAACAATAATATTATTTATACATAACTAAGATACAGTATTTTTACCTTAAAATTTAGGTTGCTTACAAGTTGAAGGACTTTCACATTTGGTAGAGAAAAAAATAAACAGGGTTTTGGTCACAAAAGACCTGCAGAGATATTACAATGGGTAATGGTCATTAACAATGTAGTAATGGGACTTTCTTCATAAGACCTCAAATGTTAAAAACGGAGATGACGCATAAACCTGGTATCATTTAAGAAAAAAAAGGGGTAGCATTAAACGAGCGCGGAAACAAAGTAAGGGAGTTAGGATGGGAGACAGGGCTTAGTCTGTGTGTGATATATATGTGTATAAGCCCCAGTTTTGTTACACCTGGAACATTTTATGTGTTGATAGTTAGAAAAAAGAGTTAAAGGGGTAGACAGTGAGTAAGGAAGAAAGAAAAAAAATAATATAAATATACTCAAAAGTGGAAAATCTCAATCATGCAAGAAAATCTATACATGAATTTAACACATTGTTGGCACATTTGTACATTTGATTTAAGAGAAAAGGCAGAGAGAGGTAGAACACTGAGCAATGACATGTAGAAAATGTTTCATATAATCAAAGTGAGAAATTTAGCCCAGCAAGATGAAATAGGTAAAAACATGATTTACGAACTGGTTTGTCATTGGAACATTTTATATGTTGATAGGTAGGAAAAGAATTAAAGGGTAGACAATGGCCAGGAAGAAGGAAATATACATATAGATCAAGTGGAAGTATCAACCCAGCAAAAAAAAAATATATCCCAAAAAAAATTTCACCAAAAAAAATAAAAAAATGTTTACATTTGATGAGTTATAAAAGGCTGAAAGAGGTAGACATGAGCAAGGAATGTAGGATAACTGTTTCATATATCAAGTGAAAATAGTGTCATGAAAATAACCCAGTTTGTACATTGAACATTTTATATTTGATTGTTTAGAAAAAAATTAAAGGTATCCAAACATACTCTACAAATTAATTAAAAAAAAAATATATCATATATCAAAAGGATAATAATAACCGGAATATATATGTGGAATTTAGCACGGATTTTGTAAATTGGAACATTTTATATGGTTGACGTGTTTAGAAAAAGAGTTAAAGGGGTAAATCCCATTATTAAGTAAGGAAGGAAAATTAAATTATATATCAAAATTGAAAATCAAGCAGCAAAAAGAAAATATATCCTGACATTGGGACATTTGATAGTTAGAAAAGGCTGAAAGAGGTAGCAACTTGAGCAAGTAAGGTATGGAAATGCTTCAATGCAAATTCAATCACAAAGATAAAAAAAAAATCAAAAAAAAAAACAAAGAAACAACACAACAATCAAAAAAAAAAAACTATAAAAAAAATCCAAAAAAAAAAAACTCACCCAAATCACAAATATAATCTGCAAAACCATTTTCATACTAAAATTAATCAAAGTGAGATATTAACCAGCAATAAGAAAAATAACATGAAATTACACTGGTTGTACATTGGAACAATTTTAATATTGATAGTTTAGAAAAGGAATAAAGGGTAGACAAGAGCCGCTGAAGGAGGAAGAAATATACCATATATCAAAAGTGGAAGTATCAACCAGTCAAAAAAAATATATACAATGAGTTAACACTATATTGTACATTGGTACAAAAAGAAAATAGATAGGGAAGTGGGGCTACGAAAGGTACGGAAGTTTGGCTCGTTCGCCCCCGCCTGCCCCCGCGGTCGCCCCCTGCCCGGCCTTCCGAAATTGTTGTCATCTAATCAACGTGAAATAGATTCCTGAACATCACACCAGTTTGTACATTCGGCCCATTTTCTATGTTGATATTCAAAAAGAATTAACGGGGTAGACCATGATCAAGCATGCGTGACAAATCGCATAATAATCAAAGTGAGAATAATAACCGGAAATATATCTGTGAATTTAGCACCAGTTTGTACCAATGGAACATTTTATATGTTTGATTTTAGCAAAGAGATTAACGGTGTAGACAATGAGTAATGAATGAAGGAAAGATATCATATAATCAAAAATGGAAATATCAACCAGCAAAAAAAATTATTACATGAATTTAACACTCTATTGTACCTTGGTACATTGGATAGGTAGAAAAAGGCTGAAAGAGGTAGACAATGAGCCAGGAAGGAGGAAAATTTACATATAATCAGTCAAATATTACCAGCAAATGAAAATAATATACAGAAATCAACATTTATTTAAAAAAAAAAAAAAAAAAAAAAATAGTTAGAAAAAGAATTAAAAAGGGGTAACAATGGCCATGAAGGAAGGAAATGTATCAGATAAATCAAAAATGGATATCACCCAGCAAAAAAAAATTTCTATACCTTAATTTAACACTAGAAAGAACGACACAAAGACGACACAGGCACTGAAACGCACTTCTGCGGCGTGCAACCCGATACCTCATGCCAATTTCACAGCAGTAAGGCCGTTTGCTATGTGTTTTGCTAGATCTTTCTGCAGCCTTTGATACTGTTGATCATGCCATTCTTTTGGATAGGTTGTACGTGAATACTTGCAAAATTTCAGGCTACTGGCCTTACAGTGGATTCGGTCTTAACCTGCAGAACCGCTCTTATCGTGTTGCGCATTGGGGATGCCATTTCAAACAAGCCCATCATCTCCCTTTCGGTCTTCCTCATGGTTCTGTGGTCGGGCCTCTCTTTTTCATAATGTACACATACTGTATCACATCAATCATCCGGAAGCACAAATTGCTTACCACATGTATGCTGATTATGTGCAGCTCTATTTGACTTTGATCCTAAGATTTATGGTGATTGGATGCCAAACTGCCTGTCAAAAGACTCTCTCTTGTATATTGATTAAATAGTGATGGATGCGCTGTAACAAACTCCAAATTGAATGATGAAAGACAGAATTTTTCATCGCATGTGTTCGATCCTGATTACACAAGTCGCCTCAAAGATATTACCATCAGGGTTCGGGACAGTGAATTTCCCCCTCCTCGCAATTAGAAACCTTGGTTTCGTGTTTGATCAGACAAGTCTATGACTGAACATGTAAAGGCCATCATTAAGTCTGTTAACTTCACCTTCGCAATATTTACCGGATCCGCAGCTTTATCACATTTGAGAGTTGTAATCATCTCGTCCGTTCATGATGTTATCTCGCATAGACTATGCCAATTCACTTTTGTATGGAATGTCGGCAGAGTTCGAGTAAACTTCAGATTTTGCAGAATAGAGCAGCCAGGGTGGGGGGGGACTGTGTTCGATTGATAGAAGGACACCAGCCACACCACTCCTTAAAGAGCCCATGGGTACCCATAGTGAGAGCGTTGTCGTTAACTATGCTTCTTACGTACAGGATGTACGGACAATTGCATCTTAATGTCCGAATACCTCTCTTTGTATAGTCCTGGCAGGCCAGGATTACGTTCTGCAGATGACAAGGCGCTCCCAGTTTCACACAAAAAGTCAGTGGGTGGACAGGGCTTTCAGCAATGCGGCCCCCTAGCCTATGGAACTCTCTTGCATATCTAGGTTCGCCACTCCAAGTCCATTGTTACCTTTAAGAAAGCTCTAAAATTTCATATATTTCCTAAGAGTTGATTAGTTTTTGTTATTCTCATATGATATTTAATTGGCATATGTTTTCTTTTTTATTATTACTTATCTCATGGTCATCTTTTTACAATGAAATGTTGTATAATTTATGTTTTAGGCTAAATAGTATTACTCTCTATCTTGCGTAAAGCGCTTTGCCCTTGTTTTGAGAAGGCGCTATATCAAATTGCCGTTGTAAAGGGTTCTCAGAAAGAACGTTACCCTTCAGGAAACGGCCATTTTTGCTTACTAATCAATTTCTTGTACTTGTTTTTAGCTTTATATTAATAAATATGTACTTTTTGAACATATGGTGAAAAACAAGAAAGAAAACGGTGAAAAAAATAACCAAAACAATGACTATTCCCTAAAAATGATGCAAACCTACTTGTCCACGGCTAGCATTAGCAGAGGAAACCATGGATGCAAATATCCCAACAGTAAAATGTTTAAGACTCTTCTGGCCATAATCTCTCACATTTTCAAGGTTCATTGCTGGTTATAGAATTATTTCCTTGTTTTGTTCTTGTGGTTAGCCACTTGGATTCAAAATGGCTGCCATCTTCAACATATTTTTATATTCAGGCATTTAAATGGGCTTTAATGTTATGAGACGAATGCTGGATATGGTTCATATTGATTTGCTCTGGGAAACGCAAAGACAGCAGATAGAAAATAACTGGAATGAAATCCATTTCCGCGGTGGATTTAGGGAAAGGGCCGTAGCAGCCCATAGAGCACTATGTTAGGGGGCCCTGTTCACAAGCTGCGGCACACCTGTGACTCTTAAATCCGCCAAATCCATATTTCATCGTTCCCTTGTCAGAGTCACATTGTGTCATATCCGACCCAGCATTCCCGTTGTCTTTCTACTTGATCCCGGTCTTGGCGAGTGATTCGTTAAATGGCTCTGATTCAGGGCTATCTTTGGGAGATCTTAGGCTTATGATGCTCGGAACTATACATTGAATGGTCTTGTTCAGGACGCTCTAGAGTCCCACCGAGTAAAATTACGGACCGTATGGTGGTGGCGACGAACCTGGCAAGTTCAGTAGCCTCTTCCAAGAGTTGATAGACATTAACTGAATGGGATATGCCTCTTTCAGTCTCCACCCATGACATGTAGCGACGGTTTCTACTGGTGCCTCATTTTCTTGTGTCATTACTACACATACTTCTAAGATGGCAGCGAGGGAAACCAACGTCATGCTGATAGCCTCTCATTGGCCCCGGGAGATGTGGTCCTCTGTATAGCACTCTGTTTCAGAACAAGGAGGTTCGCAGTGGATTGTAAAATTCTGAGACTTGCTGGGCCTCCCCTATACAGAGTCGCTTCGGTAAATCAGCCTTCTGGGCAGCCGGGAGTAGCGATCCTCGACACTTAGAAAGTTGCTAAACATCGGGTCTTTTTTCGACCGGGCACCAAGGAAAGTAACACCTAGTAGAACCCTTAGGCCAGGTGTCTGACTTTTTAAGAAAGTCGTTTAGGAGGTCTGCAGGCGGGACGCCCCCATACGGAGACTATAAGTCGACATGCAAACATTCATGACGGCTTTAGTAACGGGTCCACGATTGAAAAGATCGCTTTATGAGCTGTTGTTCGCAGTTCCTTTGAAAGAACTTGCCACCTTAGAAACGTCTTTTTTTTTGTCGCTGTGTTGTTTTGTCCTCCGTTGTGCAGATCGAGTACCAAACCTTGGCGAGAGTTGGTCATTTCGAGACGGTGGATCATGTGTTCTTTCGTCCCTGGGTTCTTGGGAAAGATGAGTGCGTGAATTTTTTGACATGCCCATTTT
This sequence comes from Ophioderma brevispina, assembly GCA_023653785.1. NCBI lineage: Eukaryota > Metazoa > Echinodermata > Ophiuroidea > Amphilepidida > Ophiodermatidae > Ophioderma > Ophioderma brevispina. Next base: position 13,406 of record JAMKCH010016546.1, read on the forward strand.
CCCATAAATGATGTAACATTTATTCTTCGGTGAGTGAAGAATAAACTTTGGTTCCAGTTAGGTCGTTGAAATGGTATCTGGAGAGAAGTCGAACATCAGAGGGGGGGGGGGGACATTGTCAGCAACTTTGTGCCTCTCAAAAAACCTTACCCCCTGTACCCGGTGGGTCAGGAGGGTCATCCGGATTAGGGATATTTCTTCTTCTTGCGTGCGGAGGCAAGCGAATGTGCGTAATTTTGATGGTTGGGGTTTGAGAAAGTCTATGTCCACCGGTGGACAAAAGGTAGGGCACTCAATGAGAATGTGATCGCAGTCTGTGATGGAGAACCTAATTGGCAGGCTGGCGATGGCTCCAGCCCCCATCGGTGAATATTGATGTTGAAGCGACCGACTCCTAGCTGTGCGAATCCGTTAAGGTGCCCATTCCTTGCGTGGAAGAGTACCGAGTGGTAGTCGAATAGGATGTATGTGAGTGATTGGTCTGGAGTATTTAGCCCAGGCAGATCTTCCATGGCCGTAAGATGTTGAATGGGGAGCGGAGAGAGTTTCGCAGCGTGTCGGCAGAAACGGTCGACAAGAGCACAGTCTCTGTTGCGAGTACTTGTGTGATTCTATGACAGTGTTATGCAGCAGGTGCTTATTGTCCAGCAGAGCCTTATTCACTAGTTTGTGCGTGTGGTTTTCTCTCCGAAGCACTGCAGGTGCAATGCCTGATAGCATTGGTAGAAACTCAGATGGAGTAGGACGGAGGCAACCAGTAATGTTTCTCAAGGTCTCGTTGAGTACTCTGTCCAGCTTCTTTGTGTGAGAGCTGTTGCACAATGCTGGGGCGGCATATTCAGCTACCGCTGTAGACTAGAGCCAAGGCGGCACATAGTGCGTAGAGTCGTTGGGCTTGCACCCCATGAGGATCTAGCAAGTCGGCACAGGAGGTTATTCCTCAAGCTTCACACCCAGATAGGTTGGTATAGGATTGTATGGCAGAGGCGCTCCATTGAGGTTGATTTGAAGCTGGCGATGAGCCTCTTTGGTGTTGAGGTGGAAAGCAGTAGCGGTGGTCTTGGCTTCGCTCAGCTTCAGTCTCCAGGTCTTGAGATATGCTGCAAGTAGGGCCATATCTGCAGTAAGTGTACTTTCTACTTCTATCCAGCTACTGTCCGAGTGGAGAAGGGCAAGATCGTCAGCGTAGCCATATTGCCTAGGTGTTGTTTGAGGTAAATCGCTGATATACAAGTTGAACAGCATGGGAGCCAGTACAGATCCTTGCGGTACTCCGTTTGTCAGACGACGCAGGCGACTACTCTGTCCATCGCTGGTCTTGAGAATAAAGCTACGGTTTGCAAGCATGTTACATATGAATTGTACAAGTTGACGATCCGGGATGGTCCTGAGAAGATTGAGTGTCAGGCCCTGGTGCCACACGGTGTCGTACGCTGCAGTAAGGTCCTCCAAGATGACGCCTGCCTTATGACGCTTTTCAAAGCTTTCTCAATATCATTTGTGATTTTTACAATCTGGTGGACAGTGCTCCGGCCACGGCAAAATCCTGCTTGTTCGTCAGGCAGATGGGGTTCCACGACGGGCTCCAGCCGGGCCAGGATCATCCTCTCAAGGAGTTTGAAGGAGACATACAGTAGTGATATTGGGCGGTAGTTCTTGGGGTTGTCGACATGCTTGTTTGGTTTGGGGAGTGTGATGATAGTAGCCCTCCTCCAGATCTTGGGTAGAACTCCTTGAGCCATTCTAGACATCGCGGGCCGCATTGCATCAGGAATTCTGCTGGTATGTTATCGGGCCCTTGGGCCTTTCCACTCTTTAGTTGACTGATCTAGTGAGAAGGATGTTGAAAAGTGACCCGTCCACGCCGGGGGCTCGACGAAGTTGGTGATCTCTTTTTTGACAGAGCGAGTGTGATCCTTATCAATGTTCTTGAAACGACCATTTGCGAGGAGTTGCTCAGCAATTGAGTTGGCAGTCACTGGACATTCGATGGTTTGGAAATTCTGCCGGTGAGGTGGTTTATAGTCTTCCAGGCCTTCCTGCTGGAGTGAGTGAAGTCGATTCCTTCGACCGTGTCCTCCCAGCGCTTACGACGTTTCCTGTCCAAGCAGTTTGGTCAGATGTGAAGCCTTGGATGATGCTTCTTCCCCGGGTTCAGAATTCAGGAAATCATTGTAAAGAGTAAAGGGGGGTCATTAGCACTCAAGGTCATGTCTCAGCTCGTAGTACTAGAACTATTGCTTCTTCACACGCTTTCCATTTTTTATATGTTTATGTTAATGTTCCATCACCTCTACCTTAGTAAATTAGTATTCACTACAGTCTATCTAATCTATTCTACAGTTCTTAATGATGTGATAACATGCACTGGGTAAGTAGGACCAGGGGACTGTTGCTCACAACCTGGAAAGAAACAGAAAGATAAGACATTATGTATGCTTTATTAGGTGTAAGACTACCCGGGAAGAAGTAAGATCACTGACAACTTCCAATCAAGACCGTATTCATATCGATTAGGTAGAATTTGGACATATTCGCTTACACCTGCACCTGAATATGGTATGGATTGGTTGATTACCAGTGAGGATATTAGTATAATTGAATGGGCCGCATATTAAAAAGTGGTCAGCATATCACCTAAAGTAACTTAATAAGTGAACCATATGGGTATCCTAAAACAACTTATTTAGTCAATCTAAAGAATATGGCTGCCATTTTTGGTGGCCATTTTGAATTGGCTAAATATTCAAAACTGTCCAGTATATCCTTCTTAACATAAGTGAATTTAAAAAGAATTGACTCCTTTGAAATCAGTGTTTTCATGGATTTACCTAATATAGCAGATTTTATTTTTAAATTGGCTGCCATTTTGAAAATTACCGCCATTTTAAATCAGCCAGACATCCCAAACTGTCCAGAATATCCCTCTTAACATAAGTGAAGTATTTTGTGAAGGAACCTAGCACTTAGCGACTAGTTATTTCATGCATTGCCATATATAGCAGCTAATTTGAAATTGGCTGCCATTTTGACCGCCATTTTGAAAATGGCGGCCATTTGAACATGGCCCACATCCAAAAGTGTCAAGCATATCCCTCTAAACATAAGTGAAGTAATTTCATGCAGGAACTTAGTACTTTGCATCTATTTAATACATGAATCTGCCTAATATGGCAACCATTTTGAAAATGGCCGCCATTTTGAAAACGGCGGCCATTTTGAATTGGCCTATATCCAGAATTGTTCAGCATGTTCAAAAGTACATCTATGCCAAATTTCACGCTTTAACAAAAAATGCACGATTGTTCCACCATTCTGCAGCACTAAGAATGAAAAGGGTACATACAAATCCAGACAAGAGAATAGAGTGAAGAGGTCAAACCAATACATCTCCATGTCTCCGCAGGAGTATAGCACAAAAATGGGAACATTTACAAATAAAAAAAAAATGTTAAAATTTGTTATAAAAGACAAAGATATAATTTATACAGTTTTAAGACCAAATAAATTTAGGCAATTGACCAGTCATGGTCATATTTTGAATAAAAAATGGTATAAGAGCCAATGATTGCACGCTTACTGAGCTCTTTCAAGAGTTTTTTGCACATGTTTTTGTGAGTTTTGTTTCCTGAAATTAATTTAACAATCGTTTGAATGTTGCACTTGTTAACGTCACTAATGAGACCACGGCTGCCAACCTCAATACAAAACAGTTTGGCATCATAATTCAGTCCTTGTAGATCTAAAAGAAGACTGGAGTACCTATTGACCTTGCGCTCGTGAGCATTATGAATGTTCTGCTCAAATGGAACAGTGAGCTCAATGATGATGATTGATTTAAATTCCCTATTGACAAGAACCATGTCAGGTCTTTGTTGGGTGCTCAAAATATCAGGGGGGATGGTGGCCCCAGCAACTTTAGTTGCACCAACAAGATCACAGTAAATGGTCCAAGGGGTGTTGGTGATTTCTTTTAGACAGTCGAGGATGGAACGTAGAACTGAATTATGACGCCAAGTGTAGCGACCCTGTTCAAGCATAACTTGACAATTGTTTAAGATATGCTGGAGAGTTTCTTTCTTTTTACATGAATCACAGCTGGTATTTATTTTCCCCAGCGACTCAAATTATTTTTTGTAGGCAAAGTGTCAAAAAAGAATTAAGCATGAATATCATAACTCCTTTAGGCATGTCAAAAATAAACGATTTCCAAATATAATCTGCCTTTTCAAAAACAGAGACTCTGAACATATTTCCCTGGATGACAAGATCTTTAAGTCTATTTAGCCAGGTGTCAGAAATTTCATCACGAACTGACTTCAGAAGACAATTCTTTTTTGTTTAAATGTTTTTTCAGTATCCAAGTTACATAGCCGGAGTTTATTGTCGGCATAGCAAGTAACAGAAATATATATATATCTATATATATATATATATATATATATATATATAATATATATATATATATATATATATATATATACATCCGTCTGAAGATCGGTACCCATGATCGTAAGTGAGGGTATACCGTGAAACTCAGAGTACGGTTGCCTTTCCAGAGGTCTATACTTTGCAATTATTTTACGCTCTCCTGTAATGGGATTGAGCCATCTTATTCCAAAGATAGTCACCTGGAAAGAATACGGGGGGAGATGGGGAGAGAGGGAGAGATAGAGAGGGGGAAAAGAGAGGAGAGAGAGGAGAGAAGCGAGATGAGAGGAGAGAGAGAGGAGATAGAGAGAGCGAAAAGTATAGATAGATATATATATATATATATATATAATATATTATTTCCTAGATAGGTCCATAAGGCGAAAATTTAATAATTCATTAGTCTATACTGAGCCTTATATTATGATAATTCTTAATATTCAGTTTTGTTAGCTAATGAGATTATCCTTCATTTGCATAAAATTCAAGGCTCATCATATCATTTGAGGAATTGAAATCGCAAACAATGGAAAACGTTAAGGCGAAAAAAAAAAATCGCCCTAACGTCAAATTCTGTACATAACAAAAGAGAATTTCGCCCTAGAGTAAGAGATAGTGATATTATAACCTCTCAAAAATAGTCAGAGTGCTCAACCGATAAACGGGAGAGTGTATACAACAATATTCATAGTTAGAATACTTTGAAGAAGAGTGCTCAATGCCATTGGGGATTGAGCACTCTTATTTTGTAAGCTCTGCCCTATGGCAAATATTGAGCACTATCAGGTAACGATCGACTGCCAGTGTATGTAATCCATGCTTAAGCGTGCGTTCGAGCCCTGTGAGATTCAGCTATCTTGTAGTTTCCCTGGATATGGAATTAACCGCTTGGTTGTCTCGATTTACCCATGCGATATTTTGGGAGCTGGTCCCGGCTGCGATGGTTATCTCGATGTATGTTTGCTGATAAGGGAAAGCGCTGATCCCGATCTGCTGCATCCCTTGAAATGATGGTAAATGGTTTATGGTATGGTTGGGCCACAGTGATCAGCGGCCATTTGTGAAAGCGCTTAGAGGCCAATAGCATAAGGCGATATATAAATCTCTTCTATTATTATTATTATTATTAAAACGATTTAATGGTAAGCGCAAGTTTTCGACCCATATGCCTTCATCAGGCGATCAGCATAGGGAACAAATGAATCAGAGGAAAAACAAATGATAAGTAAACTAAACAAAGGATCATACGTGTGATGTACATATGAACGATACTGGCCGAATAGGCCTATATCATAGAGGCCTCAGTTACCGTGAAAAAATCACCAAACTAAATACATATACGTGTATATTGAATACGTGTGATGTATTGTAATAAAACATGATTAGCACCATAATGACAAAACACAGAAAGGTGAATAAAACAGTTACGATGCCCCAGTATACATGACGATGTCTGTGTGCGTGACGCAGTAGGAAATGAATGGGTGACTGGCTATGTACGTTTTTGTTGTACGTAACAACGATAAAACGAGCTATAACAACAAAGAAGATTTAAAATGGCGCCATTGGCTATAGTTTTTATACCAGGAATTCCATTTATAGCATGTTATTAATAGCAGTTAACTTGGCTTAGCCACCACTTTAAATTTCATGCCATTCTTTATATTTTATTTCTATCTCGGCCTGTGAGCTATATTATGAGCGGTAGAAAAATATGAGTGGTAGAAAAAGAAGGGAAGCAGAAAAAAATTGAAAGGGCAAGGGAAGAGGGAGAAGGGAGGAAAGGAAGGAAATGGGAACGAGTATAACAGGGAACGGATAAGAAGGAGGCTTCAGAGCTAAAGGGGGAACAACAAGAAGAAATGGGTAGAAACAAAGGGAGGGCCCCGAGAATGTGAGAAAGGAGGATAAAGTTGGAAGGAATTATAAATGAAACCAGGAAAGGAAAAGTAAAGGAAAGTACGAAAACGCACAATACCGATAGTAAAGGAAGGAAGAGAAAATAGAAAAAGGGGGTGTGGAAGATGCAAAGATGGCGACCGAAGGAGAGAGGCAGGAAGGAATAAGAAATAGAATGGAAGAAAGGAGAGACAGAGGAAAGGAAGAAAGAAAGTGGACTGAACGGAATTAGGAAAAAGAAAGAAAGAAAATGTAGGAAGGGGTTACACTGTAAAAATAACTGTGAACTTACAAGACTGACGTAAAAATACCGTAATTGTACATACTTTCTTTATTTTGAACATGAAATAGACATTATTACAGACTATTATATCTTCAGCGAAATATATGCAATGAACAAGGACACAATAATATATATAATAATAATATATATCATTAAGCATGATTTGACACTGTTTTTAAATTTACGTAGCCAAGCTAATTCAGTGGACACCTAAGCATGGGAGAAGGAAGCCTCGAAGACCACCGCTCACCTATGTTGACGTACTGAGACAAGTTACAGACTTGATGCATCAGATTTGGGAGTAGCTATGCAGGACATGTGGACAAGGCTTGCGGTCGTGTTTCGAGGAGACCCCCTCGACTTAAGCAAGCAAGTAAGCATTAAATTTACGGTAATTTACTGTAAAATTCCTTGCCTTGATAAACTTCGGTAAGTAGACATGTCTGAGCATTTCTGAACTTTGAGAAGTTAAAAGGAATTTGGCTGTTAAATCAATCAGCAAGCATAAATCCTTAGCTAAATTATAGGTTATACTTACCAACCCTACGACAATAACATCATAAAATCACATCGTTTTCCCCTTGAGTTAAGTCATTTTATTATTATAACAGTACTGGATGGCTCTTTTGTGTTTTTACAGGAAATACTGTCTAGAACAATACCATAACTGTCTTCGACTCTTGCAGAATTCTGCAATTCTTTTATCGCACTGTAAGTCATCCAATATTATTTAAACTAACATATAACTAACATTCAACTAACGATAATGATCAGCATACAGATAAATATGAAATAACAAGATATATTTATAGTTAATTTTAAGGATTAAAAGGGTACAGTTTGCCCTATCTGCAATTTTATGGTTTATAGCTAAGAGAACAAAAATATGTTACCTTCAGGGGGACCCTTTAACTATGAATGGTCCGGATGAGTTGTTTAGTATACGTGCCTTTGCAACAACTTTTGCTAACTACCAAACATAAATCGGCTGACCTTCATCTCACACACCCTGCGTGAGCCTTATTAAAACTACTGTTTTATATGTATTAATTTCCTCCTTAAACTTAATATTTATATGATACAGGACCGTATTCAAAGACAACGATGTTCATTTTTTCCTGTCTTCAATGAGCGTTATAAGAGTGTAAAGAAATGGGTTGATAGCCGAATTGATGGGTAAAATGAATGCAACCGTCCAAGCATATGCACTGGGTTGACAACAATAACATCACATTGTGCGAGAATACATGTTTACAGGTGAAGAAGTCGGACAATACAACAGCAGACATCTTAATAGCTCTACGAATTCTGCTTTTAATCCTGTTTTCTTCCCGCTTTCTTTGCAGTTGTTCTTATGATGATGAAGATTTGTATGTAAAACCAAGCAACTAAAATGAAACATGTTAGGTTGATGCCAATAAAAACTATCAACGAAAAGTATGTGGCAATTGTACCCCAATTGTTTCGACGTTGAATAAGCAGGAAAATTTTTTTAGAGGTCTGGGTATTGTTTATATAATAAGATTTGACTAGTATAAAATCTTCCCAATCAACTTTTAATTTAACCCTCGTCTACCGAAGGGGGGGGGGGGGGTGGTTACCACCCCCCCTTCAGGTTTTTTCCCGGCTTGCTAAAACCCCCTTTTTTGGTGGCAAATTATTTAATGTAATTGTCAATTGACATGTTCCGCTCCTTTAATCCAAAAACAAACATCCACCGGGGTATAGGTAAGATACAGGGTGATCCCAAAGTGATCGATAGGGGGGTGGTAACCACCCCCCCTCTCCGGAAGAGAGTAACAACATGCCTAACACAACACAGGAACAATACATACACTTGATTTTGGTACCAATAGATAGCTATGGTCCTCCTCTTTCCTTTGATACCAAAATGAGTACCAACATGCCTTGCATTACGTCACAATGACGTCATTAAAGTTCGCATGTCAGCAAAACTGCAATTTCCATAGACACACACAGTGAAAAATTCAATTTTTCGCCAAAAAGGTTAGGAAAATCAGATTTTATTGCGGTTTTGACTATACTTGATGGGAAATGACTAGTTTATATAAAGAAAATCATTTTAGAGCATAATAGGGTGTTTGAGTCGCTAAAATTGCGAAATATCAATTTTCCACCCTATATTCAGTCATTTAGTACTTTCCTTTCTCAAACATATGGACGTCATGTGGACGTCATAATGGGGATGTGTTAATAATATTTTGGTACAAATCGAAAGAAGAAGAAACTCAAGCTTATCCTTTGGTACCAAATTTACAGGAATCGGGTGTCCGTACGAAAATCACAGGGGGGGTGTAAACACCCCCCCCCCCCCCTCGGGAAGTTTTGTTACAAAAAAAATGGCTCAGGTAGAAGAGGGTTAAAGCTATTGAGGGTACAGTACTTCTGTTTCACCAAATATTATTTTTCAAAGTTACAGGTTCTTTTGACTTGGGGGCTGCCAAACACAAACCTCGGAAAAAACTCAATAAACATCAGGAAAAAATCCAGGGACAGGCCCATTGGGATAGACTGAAGATTAACCCGACTGACCAAAAACACACTCACACAAATAATCTAGACTTTTGTCGCAAACGTTTGCTACTGAAGGGTATACTGCAGTGAAATCTATCAAACTGATCAATGTGATCATTGAAAAACAGATACTTCATTTGGAAAGTATCTGACCAGTATGTGGACTAATTTGCAGACAGGGCCTCTCTCCATTGCTCAGAATAAGGACGAGAAATAATCTCAGAATATGCATCAGCAACTGCTAACAAAAATCATATTGATTCACATTAGAAAGTCGGACAGGGACAGATGCGAAAGTAGCAATGTTTGAACATCGCTGGATTGTCGGTTAATGCAACGAAAGTAAAATGCCGAACCATTTAAAACAATTATAAAGGACCCAAGAAGATCCAGATACAAATTGCATATTAATTATCTAGATCCGTATTGCAAAGTGGATAACATGGTTGAGAGGTTCAGCAAGCACTTTTGATGCCGATATTTGTAAAACCAGCACGGTGCACTTTTTACTCACTAATATTGTAGAGTTGTCTGCGAACAGCAAAGAAGATAATTTTGTGACAAGAGAGAGAGATTATTTAATCGTAAATCTAGAGTTTCCTATCTGTTTATTAAAATTTTGGGCAATTGGGGATAGAAGTATACGATAAATGATAAATTGCAATCTTTACGTCATCAAAAACCTTTTGATCGGGTTTGTGTGTAAAATATTACGTTGAAAATTAAAGTGATCAGGCTTGGACAAGCCCAGAAAAAGAACCACAGTTACAATTTTTGACACCTTGTTGTTCACTAATGAAAGTACAGTAAGATTGGGTTGGTTAATGAATGTACCTGCATCTATACCACGTCATAAAGTGTTACTTAGATAAAGAACCTGCAAATTAGAAAGCCCTTTAAAGACATCAACTGGAAGCTTAGCTATTAGTTTTATCCAAGAAAGAAAATTTAATGTTTATATTAACTGATGTATTTGGTTTCAAACTTTGTAACTTGTTATAGCTCATGTCAAGTTTGTAACTTGGAAGTGAGTCAACATCTGGCGATGTGGTCAGTTGCTTTTTAGAAATATTTAAAAACTGCAATTCAAACAAAGACTGAAAACTTTGATAGGTGCTCTGTTAATTTGTTGGTGCTTAAATATCGACCAGGAATTCCCAACTCTGACATATTATAAATATACGCATCGGAAATCTTATATTGAATTCTTATTTAGTAAGATTTCTGACTTCAGTCATGAAATCACTATATAACTTTGCAATGACATTAAAGAATTGTTGCTAAATCTAACTGATAGAGTGAATGCATATGGTGAAATGAATGGTTTATTACGCGCCCACTTAGTTGTTTATTTTTGGATGTACAAGTTATTCAAGTTAATGAGTGCGAAAACGCACTTTTGGAAGACGACGCAGAAGATTGTGGTTAATGACCAGTTCTAGCAAACGAGTAGACACAGAATTATCCCTGGCAGAAACGTCACGGTTGTGATTCAGGTGAAGTTCTACCAACTGAGCCATATTTTGAAAATGCTCTATCATGCAATGAGCCTAGCTGATTGTTAGTGAGATATAAAAGTGTCCCTGACTCATACCATCGATCCCTCCGAAGGCCTTGATTGTCCATCAGGTTGTGATTCAGGTGAAGGAATGTCAACTGAGACATATCATGAAATGCTCCCTCAGACAACGAGTTTAGCTGGTTGTGTTCACGTGTTTATATTGGTCAATTTATCATAATATCAATTACCATATACAAGGAAGTAACTGTTTGAAATCAGTGATCGTATTGCCACCTTGATTAGCTCATAAATATCCCTCAGTAATGAAAACAGCTGATTATGACTCAGCGATAGCGATTTTAACTGAACAAGACCCTGAAGTGCTCCCCAGGGCAATGATGTCAAATGATTGAAATCAAGGTTCAGTCTTGTCACTGAGCCAGCCCTGAATGCTTCTCCCGGGTAATGCAATCATCGTATTAGCAGACAGGTTCTAAAAAATTTCAAACTGATCCTGTCAGTGGAAACCCCGCGGGTAACTGCGCTGCCATCTCATGTCCCCCATATATGTGTTGGCAATTGGATAAACCCTTAAATATGCTCTCCCGGTAACGTAAGTAAGCTGATTATAAAATCAAGAATATAGGATGTCAAATTACTGAATCCATTAAATATTCCATTGGGCAAGATGTAAGCTGATGTGTTCAAGGTATAATGGATTAACCAAACTAGACCATAAATATTTCCTTAAGCAAACACGTTATTGAGTGTGATCAAGTATATGAGTGTCATCGTTCAGGCTTCTAAATGTTCCTTCATGTAATGTGGTCAGCTATTGAAACCAGATAGAGAGAAATCCATTTGCAGTCAGTCTGCTAAGTTGGTGTCCAATAATGAAGCGCTGATTATAACCAAGAGTAGTCGTTCCACCTGAGGCCATCCATTAAATAATTGTTCAGGCATCGCATATAAAGTGCTAGTAAGAATATTCCATTTAGACATTAAAGTCAAAGGAGTAAACTTTTTAGGTCTTTGATTGGTTCTAATCTTATGATCCTAAGGTCAATGGTTGCTGTCAATGGTACTCTACCAAGATGCAAAACAGTACAGTATGATGCTGTAATTGGAGGTTACCAAACTTACTCTGGTCCCCAACAAAACCAAACAACAATTTGACAGCCTTGCCTCCAGGGTGTATCTGTATACTTAGCTATAAAAAGTGGACAACCATGTGTGAAACAACGCAAAACAGATACTCTTCTGTCTTCTTTACACCAAGACGTTAAAATGTTATCATTTTTTGATGCGGGTTTAAAAAAATATTTTACTTACGGATGCTTATGGGATTAGGGTGGATTAAAAGAGGTTAGATTCTTCAAATCAATCATTTAATCTCTTTATCTGATGGTGTTTTTGAATGGGCTAGATCGGTTTAGCCACTTTCGCCTTACCACCAATTCATTTAACAACGTTATCCAAAGTTTTTGATTGAGACCTGTTCAGTGACAAAATCGCTATACCTTGACTACAATCAACTGACGTCATTACCGGAGGCAATATTTAGTAGTCTGGCTCAGTTGACAAAGGCTTCACGTTTGAGATAAAATCTGACAACATTGCTCGAACAGTATTTAATGCATTGGCTCAGGTGGAACGACTAAATCTTGGTTATAATACAGCTGTGGCTTCATTAATCTGACCCACCTTTACAACGACTCAGATGGATTCTTCTCTCATCTGACTTTCAATCAGCTGACCTCATTACCTGAAGGAACATTTATACGGCTGAATCAGATGACACTTCCTATACCTGATCACAATCATTTAACGTCTTTGCTTGGGTTATCCGGTTATACCTTGAATACAATCATCTTCAAATCTTTGCCCAATGGAAATATTTAATGATCCAGTAATTGACAGTACTATCTCTTGATTATAATCAGCTTACTTCGTTACCGGGGGAGACATTCAAGGGTTTTCTCAATTGACCACCCTATATATTGAGCACATGAACATGGCTGCTATTCCCCGCGGGGTATTCACTGACATTGATCAGTTTAAATTTTTTAGTACCTGTCTGCTAATACGATGATTGCATTACCCGAAGCAGCATTGTCCGGCTTGCTCAGTTGAAATACTTAACCTTATTTCAATCATTTGGACATCATTGCCCTTGAGAGCACTTCAGGGTCTTGCTCAGTTGAATTTCGCATATCGTCTGGAGTCATAATCAGCTGTTTTCATTACCTGAGTGATATTTATAATAGCTGAATCAGTTGGCAATACTTCACTTGATTTCAATCAGCTTACTTCATTGCATTGTTAATTTTGATATTCTGGATAATGGACAATACTAACACTTGAACACAACCAGCTGAAATCGTTGTCTGCGGGAGCATTTCATGATATGTCTCGTTTGACATTCCTTTCAAACCTGAAATCACAACTGATTTGAATCTTGCCTTCGGAGGGATCCGATTGTCTGATTCAGGTACGTGGCTTATTCTCAATCACAATCAGTTAGCGTCAGTGCCCTAAGAGAGATTTTCAAATAGGCTCAAAGGTCGAACTTTACCTGACGTTTCTTCTTCTTCTGCCCGTGATATATTCTGTTGTCCTTCCTCTGTTTGCTAGAACTTTTTCATTAACCACAATCGTCTTACCTCTCTTCCAATAATTGCGTTTTCTGAACTTGTTAACTTGAATATCTTGTACCTTCTAAAATAACCTTCCTATGTGGGAATACCAACCATTCATTCCTTCCCACATAATTCTTCTTATATATCAGTTAGATGTTAGCAACAATTCTTTAATGTCACTGCAAAGTTATATATTTGATTCATTGACTGAAGTCAGAAGTCTTTACCTAATTCTAACCAAATCCCTAGATTTTTTCCCAGATGGTCTATTTGACAATATGTTAGAGTTGGAATTCCTCGATTTAAGCACCAACAATAACAGAGATAGGCCTATCAAGTTTTCCAATCCTGTTTGAGTTTGAAGTTTTTTAAATATATCTATTAACAGACTCACACTATGCCAGTTTTGACTCACTTGTAAACTTACAACTCACTTGACTTGAGCTATAAACAATTTACCAAGTTGAAACCAAATACATTCAGTATTAATACCAACATATTTTCCTTTCTTTGGATCATAACATAATAGCTAGCTTCCATTTGATGTCTTTTCAAAGGGCTTTCTAATTTGCCGGTTCTTTTAATCCTAAGTAACAATTAATATATTGCCTGTTATACATGACGGTACATTCAATTAACCAACCCAATCTTACTATACTTTCATTAGCGAACCAAAACAAGGTATCAAAATTGTTACTGGTTTGTTTCCTGGCTTGTCAAGCTGATACAACTTGTTGTTCAACTAATAATTTACACACCCTATCAAAAGTTTTTTTTTTAATACTAATTTTAATAATCTGCAATTTAATCAAGTTGTCATATAATTCTATCAGCGAAATTGCTTCACTTAGAAATATTTTAATAAGACAATATGGAAACTCTAGATTAACGATTAAATAATCTCTCCCTTGGGTACAAAATTAATCTTTGCTGGACCAGACAACTTGGCACTATTAGTGAGCAAAAGTGCAACTTGCTGTTTTAAAAATCGAAATCAAGTGTAGTGTCTGAACATCCTCGACCATTTTATCTCACTTGTAAAACGGATAAATTCAATTGCAATTGGTATCTGGATTCTTGGTTCTTTATAATTTAATTTTAAACGGTTTCGGTATTTTATTTCGATGCATTAACCGACAATCCAGTGAATGTGTTCAAACATTGCTAACTGTCTCACATCTGTCTCTGTCCGACTTTCTAATGGGATCAATATGATTTTGTTAGTATTGCTGATGCATATTATGGAGATTATTTCCCGTCTTATTCTGAGCAATGGAGAGAAGGTCCTGTCTGCAAATTGGCCAGCATACTCTCAATACTGGCAAATGAAGTCTCTGTTTTCATGATGACGATTAAATCAGTTTTGATAGATTCAAGCAGTAAAAATCCCCTTTCGTATGCAAACGTTTGCGACAAAGTCTAGAATTAATTTGTGTAAGTGTGGATTTTGTCAATCGGGATTAATACCTCAGTGTGATCCAATGGGCCTGTCTGGATTTTTTTTCACCCTGATGTTTTATGAGGTTTTTCCGAGGTGTGTGTTGGCATCCCCATATCAAAAGACCTGTAACTTTGACAATAGTAGTTTGGTTGAAACAAAGTCACTGTACCCTCAAGTCAGCTATAAATTAAAAAAGTTATTGGGAAAATTTAATACTGGTCAAATCTTATTATAACAATAGCCCAGACTGGTCAAATCTTATTATTAAACATACCCAGACATCCAATTTTCTGCTTATTCAACTTCCGAAACAATTGGTTACCAATTATCACATACTTTTCCTTGATGTTTTATTGGCATCAACCTTACATGTTCATTTAGGTGCTTGTTTTTTTACAACATCCTTATCACCGTAAGAACAACTGCAAAGAAAGCGGGAAGAAAACAGGATGAAAAGCAAAAATTCGCAGACTTTTAGATGTCTGCTGTTGTGTTGAATGACTTCTGTACCTGGGTCCCACTTCTAACTGTATGTATTCTTTGCACCATGTGATGTTTTGTTTGTCACACCCAGTGGCATATGCTGGGAACTGGTAGCATTCATTTTTACCCATCATTCAGCTATCAACCAATTTCTTTAACCCTCTTATAACGCTCATTGAAGACAGTAAAAAATGAACATCGTTGTCTTTTAATCCGTCTTGTACGTATTTAAATTCAACTGAAGTTTAAAGAGGAAATTAACGATAAAAGCCTTTTTAATAGGCGCATACAAGGGCGGTGTCAGATGAAGGTCTTCCGATTTATATTAGTTGTGTTTGATAGTTAGTATAAGTTGTTGCAAAGACACGTCTCTAACCAACTCGTCCGGCCCTTTAATAGTTAAAGTGCTTTCGTGATTCCACACCCCTGTTTTATCATGGTTCACTAGATATCGCTTGAGAAAGATGAATGACTGAATCATATCATGCATGTGACGATATTAACCCATGTAAAAGCCTAACTTTGGCAAATTCATGCAAGAGTTCGTGGACAACAAACAGAAAAGTCACTTATGATTCACACCGGTAAATACCATAGCAAGTCGGGGGCCCCTCTGCAAGTGACAGTGTTTTTATATGTTGACCGGTTTCTAAGTGTACACGTAAGAGTGAACAAATGGGAGACCTGGCTTGCAAATCATGCTTGCTACCAATATTAAGTATAAAGCTGTAGAATATCAAAAAAGGTCGGCCTTGCTTCTTTATTTTGATCTGATATACCATATTAACCGTATTCTTACCACGGAACACATGATTGAAAAGGGACTCTGACCTCCAGGATCCATCGTGTATTCTAGTCTTCGCGGTCCAGTATCTCGAAAAAACGGGGGTGGTGGAATACCTCAACCTCTATATCATGACCGCGAATCAGGTAGGAGATATGAGATTTTTCAGCGTATTGTTAGCTTGAGGTCTGAGATGTTCCATTGAGGAAAAATTACGTTTTCAACTCGTTTACATTTTGTACACAGGAACAATAGGACTTTTGTATTTAACCGGTGTGAAACCTTATAGTGGCTTTAATTTATATAGGGCCTACAATGTTTTTCGTTTCAAATAACTTTACTCTTCGAATTAAATGACCAAATCTCATACAAAAACTTTAGTTTAATATTTATGTAATATTGGATGGCTTAGCATATACGATACAAGATCGCGCAGAAGATAGAGTCGTCGAGTCGATGACGTTATACTATTTTCCTGCGGTGCAATTTTTCCTTGTAAAAAAGACCTATCCAGTAACTGTTATAATATATAATAAAATGACTTGATTCACGAGGAAAATGATGTGCATGTTATGATGTTATTTGTTGGGTTGTAAGTATATATAGCCTAATTCTGTTTAACTGCTTCAAGTTTAGAAATGTTCTGCCATGTCAACTTTCCGTACTGATATTTTCTAATGGGTAATGAGCAGAACTATCATTTTTAAAATTAAGTTTTATATATACAGGGCCGCCGAGAGAAATTGCGGCCCGGGGGAACTTTGTAGTTACGGGCCCCCTTTTAACAACTTCGTTTTCCAGAACTTCATGGGGGGGATTTTGAAGTTACAGTGGCTGCAAAGCGGTCATGCACAGCGTAAGAGGGCGGGGGTATGTAGTTGAAGCAACTTAATGTGTGTGTTTTTTTTGTAATTATTCATTAATAGTGCTTAATGAGACGGCGCAGGGGGTGGGTGCGGGGCGGGGGTGTCCCCCTCCCGCCCGAAGCGCAGAACCCTTGCAATGTTCCTTTCAAAACACATTTTCTCTCAGAACATTTGATAGAAATAAACAATTTGAAATTGGTAGTAGTCCCTTTAATAATTCATGACACCAATTTATAAAACATCTTAATTTCTTTTGTGAAATTTCCAAACCACGAGAGTCCTGCACTAACTTTATTAACCGCGCGTCGCGCGAAAAAAATGCACAATTTCGTGGGTTACATATTATTTTTCACGTAAGTAGGTATCATTGTCACAGAAGGGGGAAAAACGGGCCCCCTTATCCGCAATGCTCTCTCTCTTTCTGTTCTCTCTCCATCCCTCTCTCTAACTTTTTCCTCCCTCTCAATCTGACTCTTGTCACACCCGCAAGGGCTGAAACTTTTATTTTTTACGGGACCCCTTAGACCCCGGGCCCCCTAGGTCCCCGGGCCCGGGGTCCTATCAATTAACCCCCTTTGACCCCCCTCCCCTCGGCGGTACTGAGACTGTCGAACGCAAGGTCGACGGGAGCGCAGTCTCTTGTCTCTGCCTGCCGAGCTGGTGATTCTTTGACATTTTTACGCAGCATGTGTTTGTTGTCCAACAAAGCCTTATTCCACCATTTTATGTGTGTGATGTCTCTCCGAAGCACTGCGGTTACAATCCTGAAAGCACTGGTAGAAACTCAGACGGAGTGTGACCGAAGGGCAGCCTGTAATGGTTCTCATGAAAATCCAGCCAGGCGGCACAGGATGTTTATTCCTCGAAGATACCTTGCCACATATGAACTCTATAGCTGTCCTAAAATAAGCTGCCGATCAAGCTTCATCATTCCCCGATAAAGTTGTGTAGATTGTAAGGCATAGGTCGCTCACCGGGTTGATTTGAAGCTTTCGCCAGCCTCTTTTTGTTAAGCTGGACGGCAGTACGGTGGTCTTGGCTTTACTCAGCTTAAGTCTCCAGGCTTGAGATATGCTGCAAGTACGGCCATATCTGCAGTAATCGTAGACATGTTGTTTGAGGTAAATTGTTTGATGTACAATTGAACAGCATGGGAGCCAGTACTGACTTCCTGTTGGACTCCTTTCCTCAGACGACGCAGTCCACTGGTCTGCCCATCACTGGTCTTAAACCCCTTTTTCCCTGGACCGTGCTAGGCACATTCTGGGCGTCACACACCAGGACTTTTAGGGATAAAGATTGGCAAATTAACTGACCTCCCGTCGGCAAACCATGTGTGTGGGCACATAGCTGATATCGGGTTGCAGTTTCAATTGACTTAAACGGCTCGAGGCGAGACACTCTGGCTATAAACCTACGGCCGTCTGCGGTCGGAATTGCATGTCTCGGGCTAGTTTTGATAATGGTTCAAGTTTGACTGGACTAAAACAAATGAACCGCGCGAAGCGAATCTGGCTAGAAGTAGCCCAAAGTTCGGGAAACGTGTTATGAACAATTCTATAATTTTGGTCAAGCATGTTACATATGAATTGCACCAAGGTTGGGGGCGATCCGGGATGTCCTGAGAAGCTTAGTGTCAGGCCTGTGCCACACGGTGTCGTAAGCTGCAGTAAGGTCCCCCAAGATGACGCCTCCTACGACGCTTTTCAAAGCTCCCATCAATATAATTTTTAGTTTTCACAATCTGATGGACGGCTTGTTCGTCAGGCAGATGGGATGCGACGACTGGCTCCAGCCCGGACAAGATCAGCCTCCTCAATATTGAAGGAAACACACATTAGTGATATTTGCTGTAGTTCTTGGGGGTTGTCACAGACAGGCTTGTTTGGTTTTGGGGAGTGCGGTGATGGTAGCCAGCCCTCCCCAGATCTTGGGTAAGTACTGGTTGCAAGGCAACATGTGTAGAACTCCTGGATCGATCCAAGACATCGTGGGCCGCAGTGCACCATGAACTCCGCTGGTATATTAGCAAGCCCCTGGTCTTTCCCCTCTTTATTGGCTGATAGCAAGGTGATCTATCTAGTGGAAGGATGTTGAAGTGATCCCTGTCCACGCCTGGGGCTCGACCCAGTTTTGTGATCTCTTTTTTAACAGAGCGAGTGTGATGATGGTGATGATGACGATGACGATGACGACGACGAAGCTACGATGGATGATGATGATACGACGACGATTATGATGACCATGATGATTGTGTGGTGGTAGTGATTTGAGGATGTGAACCAATTGGCTTGAGTAAAAATGACCACAAGAGGATTCTAACCTTTTATACCTATTCGAACCTGTAACCTTTTTGTAGAAAATATAATTGAGTTACAATAGAGTAGTCAGTTTATTGAAGCAACCCGAGGAAACCGCGCTGCGAAATTAAGCCTTTAAATTTCGTAGTAATCTGTACTCTACATCACATAGTAGCATCACCAATATAATCGGAGTGACAAAGATACTTGTTCGAACAAGTATTCCACCTGTGATTTTATTCAATGCATGACTTGCAATAGTACTGTACAATAGAGGGTGATTTTAAACTTAGCATCCAACGTTATCTTGCCAATTTTGAATAACTCTGGTTCAGACATTTGGCCAGACATGGGGTGTTCTTGAGTGAAACATTGTTTTTGCACACCTTGAATCTCGAAGGAGAGGATAGAGGTGTAGCCCGAAGATCCCCTACTGTACCACGCTGGTTATCAAAATAATCCATTTTTTTATTTTTCTTTTCTTATCTGTCTCAGACACATATGGTCAAACATACCATAAGATTTTTTAATGGGGGGAAAAGTAGAGCGCTACCTGTTTTTTTCGCATAGGATTCAAATGTTTGCCATTTACCCTGATAACTAAAGTAATAATGAAAAAGCTCCAAATGGGTCGATTGCATAGACCTGATCTTATTTTACAAGGCAATATACGCGAGTGGATGATGGTGATGATGATTGACGATGACGCTGGATGATGACGCCGACAATGATGGATGACGATGCTGACGAGAACGACTATGATGATGATGACGATGATATAATGACGACGATGATTGATATGACGTGATGATGATGACGAGATATGACCGCAACAACGATGATGATGACGACGATATGATGACGAGGATGATGACGATGGCGACGACGACGACTATGATGATGACATGAATGATGACGAAACAACGATGATGATGATGACGAATGACGATGATGATATCTTTCGCTTTTGGCAGTGTGGTTGTCGTGTTTTGGTGTGAAGATAGCTCCGTAGTGTGAACATTAGCAACGAAACCTCAATACAAATTATAGAAGATTACTCACGAGGATTACAAATTCCCTTCCAGTTTCATTAAACAAACCTAAGGGCACGCGCTGCCAAATTCGATGCCAGATCCTCAGACACGCGAAGAATACATGTCATTGAAGCAAACCCCTTAAAAAAGGGGTCACCGCGCTGCAAATTCGATGCATGATCATCAAGACCCGCGAATAATACAATACATTGCACCTGTCACCTGAACATTTCAGATTATTTCGCCAAATAATTCTTTTTCATCTCTGGTTGCTTGGGTTGTTCTGGAGACAGTCTTGCTGAGTTAATCTATTGACCTTCGTGAAAGCGCCCTATAGGCTACAATACATTAGTGTCGTCCTTTTTTCAAATTCGGGCGTTTTGACGAGTGAATTTCGACTTTTATTGTTACAAGAGGGCGCTAATTATGATTTTTAGCCTTCTCGGGAATTCCAAAGGTGCCTATGATCGAGGTTTTATACGGTAGTGCATACGAAGGCGAAATGTTCTCTATCTCTAGCTTGACCTTCCAGTAAAATTTCAACAGTTTTTTATCTCAGATTCCTATCAAAACCAATCGTTTTCAAAATCAATGGCAAACGTTTTCCTGTAATTTTCATAGTAAATTGGCTGAACAGTTTTTGTAATTGGTTAAAGCTCAATTCTGCTTTTCAAAACTTTCAACCCTCTTTCTTATGGGTTGAGACTTTTGACACTTTTGTTTCTTTTCAATTAAATCAATCGTAATCCCTGAGAGTTTTACCCTTGAAATATTTCATGGCTCCTTTTAAAGTTCAATACTTGTCATTTTCATACTTTATCGATTTTATAATTTCATCAGCATAAATAATTGGACATTTCGAATAGTCGGTTGTAGAGTATAATGGCTTCCACAAACCAGAAACCACAGTCTTCACAGACCTTTTCACAATCGATAAAGTCTACCACTATTTTCAGACCCACAATTTTGCAGTACTTCAGTGCTTTCATTTTCAATAGTGATCGATGCTAAGTGGTGGTTCTTCGAACATTTTGTTTTAGAATTTTATTTTAAAAAAGTGCATTGACCTCACATATTTGCATCTCAGAAAATTTCAGCTACTACACCTCATAAACTATTCATAATTTCCCTATAGGAGAAAAAAAATAAATTGCAATGACCCCTTTATTAAAATAAGGAAAACATCAAATCTAACATTTGATGGAAAATTTGCACAACCCAGAGGGCAAATTAAACCCCAAACCTAAGAGATGATTGAAGAAAAACACGTGCTCGTCCCTAAGTTTTTAAGTGTTAATTTTTAATGAGGACTTGTCTCCGTCCGCGCGTCACAATAGACAGAATCCAGACATGTTTAATTGCCTATTGATAAGGTAGTGCGTCCAGGCGCGGATCAGGGGGGGGGTGCCGGGGGTGCCTTGGCACCACCCCCCCGAACGCCGGATTTTTTTGAAGGTTCCATTCCAGAAGAAAGAGAGAGGAGATGGCACTGTTTTGAGAATTGACGTGATCGTCTCGACCATTTCTTGTTACATATCCCTTGCAACGA